>VTWG01002042.1:0-26476 GCA_008817895.1 Anopheles fontenillei
TAAAAAGGCGAAAGGCCAATTAACTGCGTGACACAAATGTCTTTTTTGTGATGAATGTGGCTTACTACGAACCACCACATCAGTTCTAAAATCCACTTTTTGATCCATCTTTATCATCTCAATAAACCTAATTATAAGTAGATTCGAAAGATTATTTGTGTAATTGAAATGACGGGAAATCAGTTATATTGATTTTGTGAGTAAATCATTTTAATTTATGTCATACGTTCAACAAATAAACCGTATGCACTAGTAAACTATGTTGAATAGCGTTATGAGATAGATAAGCTCTTATATCTACAGAAAACGCTAAAACTATTCCAATGCTTACATATTTTGTACGCGTGGTTGTTGTGCTCCTGAAAGCTGCTGTTTATTATTGCTTTTTTTTGGGCAATCACAGCACATGACAAGCATTTAATTGCTTCACTTGTTAATTTTCATACTTCATTGCACCGGGGTTGCGTGTGTGAAGGGGTGCAATGCGATCAAAGGTAGGGTTGTGTGCGTGTATTGCTATTAGCAACCGACTGCTGCCACTGACATTCTGGAATGTAAATTTAACGGTAACATAATTCGTTTCATTCCAACCGCTTCGGCGAACCTTCGTGATTGGCCGTATCGCTTTCCGGGGAATGATCGGTATTGCAAATGATTTTTAAAACGTATCGATAGAATTATCTGTGCTTTACTGCATTTTTCAATACCCGGATGGTGGAAGGGTGTTGAAGGGAAAAGGGATTTTTTCTTTGTAATTGAGAATTTCAATTTTTTTTTTTTTTTCATTTAATGTTACATCGGTTATATGATCAGGGGTTTTCATACTACGGGTGCACGGTAGTCAGCATTCACGCCAAATACCTACTCCCTCCCCCCTCCCTATCACCCATTCACCAGCCACAAAGCCACCATGTACGCTGCAGGTATATTAGCAAATATTTAATTAACATACTTTATCGATTCACATTGTGCGCCCCGGATCGAAGCGGGTAGTGGGTTTTGTGTAGTGAGCTGGTTTGCAGACTTTTTTTTTACTTACTGAACTTACATGGGAGAGGAATTGATGTGCAAAAACTATTATTTTAGCTTGGGGTTTTTTTAGTAGAAAGTTTTTTACAAACTTTGTTTAATATTCGCTTCTGATAAAACATCCTACATTGCGTTACATACATCATACACGGGCGTATACTGTGATATGTTAAAAAAGACACACTCTTCCCTAGGGAAAACCTCCCCTTCCCCTTACGCCACCCTTTACCATTTCAAATACACTGTTTTTTTTCCTTTTTTCAATTATTCTATCTCATACATAGCGCATAAAAGCAAATCAATCATCAATCGACACATTTCTCTGTACTTTCAGCTATGAGATTGGCAGTAGTCGGTGGTGGTAAAGAATAATAGAAAGGAAGAGAGAAAGTGAGGAGCAAAAAAAAAACAAATATCAATCTGATTGGTATCGTTTCGGACAAAGTTTCGGCTGAACCTACACCACACACCACAAACCCACAATTGGCTTTACCCAAAACAAGAACGTGCATCGCAATTCGGATCACACAAATAAACTCACTCCAACATCGGCGTATTCAAGAGCTGCTTGCTAGATGCAAATTCGGTAACTTGTCGTTCAAACAACACACTGCCAGCATCCTCCCCTGTGTAACCCGTGTCGCAGTATTTTCACTGTTCCTTTGCTGACTAGCACAAGTGTTGAAACAAGAACTACCAACGTTTTTGATCGTTCACGTAGCCCCTGGTACCGATTCCTATCCCCTCCGTGGTAATTAAGCACAAGAACGTAACAACAAACAAATAACAAAAAAAAAAAACATTATTTACGGGCTGACGGATCACCATTCACTCCGAGAAAACGTTCGCAACGCAAGGCATAGCGTTCCCGTAGGCTAAATTACTAGAGCAGCGCCCTTTAATTCGATCGACAGTACCAAGATTGCACTGAAAAGCCACACCAGTACCACCATCCACCACGACCTCCACGGATCCGACCTAATCTGAACCAGCCCTGAACAAACCACGACACAAAAAGCCCCCCACAGCTTTCTCAATCCTCCAGTATAGGCCGTAGATATGAGCCATGGCAAAACTGCGCCATTACAGGTGTTATTTTCGTTTCTACTCGCTCGATTTGTTTTGCGAATTTTACTGTTTCCATTTATGCATTTTCGTTGCCCGGTTTAAACACCGCCACACACTGCAAGCCGCACGGTCGTGTTTACACGCTCACGTTCTTGTTCTACTGCTGTGGTGCGCCCGCTTTTCCTATCTCTATAGCTTCTGCGTTGCGTTTCTCTTGCGCTTTCCTTCTCTTTTCTTGCTCTATCCTTATTTATTTCAGTGCTGAATATCTTCTAACTTGCAAAGAATTTTTGCCATTTTTTCATGCTTCGGGTTGTCGTTTTGCGACCTTTTCTTTCACAACCTGCTCGTCGTGGGTACTCACTCGATCTACACTCTTCGTTTGCTCTGCTGCTTGAGCTATCCACATGCTTTTCTTGCTCGGAATGCGTTATGTGCTTGTGTTTTGTCTTTGTTTGTTTGTATGGAAATAATTAGGATTAATGATTTTACAAGTTTACAAAAAAATTGGTTTGTTATATTTTTAATTTCTTACTAATTACGTTACTCCGTTAAGTTTGACCGACCTTTCCTAGAATATTGATTTTATATCATCTTTATGTTGATTTTATATGCTTATTTTTTCATGATATGCACGCACCTAGACCCGGTTCGAATCGATGCTTTCTGCTGTTATGATGATTTCAATGCTTTTCGCCATTCATTAACTTTAAAATTAATAATTGTCCATCTTCCACATTCATTGCATTTTTTTACAATATCTAAAGGTTTAAACTGATCAATCAATATTGTAACTGAATTATATATTATTTAAAAAATCTTACAAAATGTTACTTGTAAAAACCTAGACGCTGCCATACCTGAAGCTCACTACGGAAGATATACAATTATGTCATCTGTTATGATTTATTTACATTTTTGAAATGCTTAATTTAGCTCCTTCTTTTCTGCTATACGCTGTTAAGTGAGTTGTCCGTGTTGTCGTTTGTGACAGTTGGAACGCATTGTCGAAGTCATAACGCTAAACTGCGCCAACACATGAAAAAAACCCCACACACATCACACCTGCACTTTGCAAGTTTGACAAGTTCAGTTCGAAACACAAATAGCGCATGCCTGTGTTTGACACATCTTAGATGAGTTGCTGCAAATTCGTTCACACTTTTGCATACCTTCAAACAGGGCAGGCCTAACAGAGCGTGTGAAAAAATAATCCATTTCTTTATGTTTCTCTGGTTTTATCGCCCATTCTTTCAACCCGTTTCTGCGGCGACGCCTTGCATCAGGACCATGACGGCGATCTGCTTTGTCTGCAACCTGCCTATCATGTCTCACCAGGTGGGACTGGTATGGCAGGGTGGAAACGGTTGGGACGATCTGGTCCGCGAGCAGGTAAGTAGGCGCTGAAGCTTTACCCACGAGACGTCATGTGACTGTGACTGACAGTGTTCGTTCCCTTTTCGCCTGCAGGTCGAAGAGTCCACCATTCGCCAGCGCCTCGGAGGTCGTCGCGATTCGGCGGCACAGATATCCGGCGCTTCACCTCCTAGTACCTCACCACCGCCAGGTAAGCGATTCGCAATGGACGATTCTTTACCAAAAAAAAGCAGCATTGTTTAATGTTTCACCCTTTGCCGACACAGGAGCTCAGCGACGTCGCCGGAGCTCACTCGCGCAGCTAACCGACATCCTGCGCGAATGGAGCGGCGGTGGCTCGAAACGCCAGAAAGCCCCGCTGAACCGTCGCGAGACGCTCGCCGATCTCGCACGCAGCCTGCCCTGGAACAAGGCGACGACGGGCGAATCGTACAACAGTCAGAACAATTCGGGCCACGCTCCGCCGCTGCGCAAGCGCCGCGAGTCGAGCGCGGACTCGGGCGTGAAGAGCTGGTCCTACCGGCGGGACTCGCACGTGTCCGACTTCCGCAAGGAGCGAGAGTGGGAGCGCGAGCGCGAGAAGGAGCGCGAGCGCGAACGAGAGCGCGAACGGGAACGGGAGCGCGAACGAGATCGTGACGATTACATCTACTCGACGGACAATTATCGAAATGTAAGTACGAGTGGCATCGATTTGCATTCTAACAGCTAATACGCTAACACGCTTGTCGGTCAATTCTTGCAGGGTTCGCGACGCAACTCGAACGACTCTAGCCGCGATCGATCGTCCCGCCGCGACAGTACGATCGGAGGAACGGCCACCCCACCCCCACCGCCACCGAAAGTGGTTGGAACGCAGCGGAAGCGCAAAGATTCGCTCGTGGTCGCGGAAATGCCCAACTTCCGGCAGGAGCAGCGACCTTCCACCAGCTCGACTGCGTCCGATTCGGGCCCACTGTTTGTGGCGGTCGCACACGTGGACAGTGCCTGCCAGGCGCTGCCACCGCCCACCATCATCACCAGCTCGGTCACACCGCCCGCCACCAGTCCGACCGCGCAGAAGGGACGCCGCGATTCGACCACACAGTGTGGGACGAAAATGACGCGCCGGGACTCGCGCGTCAGTCCCGAGCGGGCCCAACGGCTCTCTAAGTTGCAGCGGCAGGTGAGTGCGAAAATGCAGATTCGGACGTTCCTTGTCGAATCAACGATGAGGAAACTTTATTTCGCTTTGCAGGCAACCGCTTACGACGAGTCGTGCTTGCCGCCGGGAGGCTGGAGTCGCCGAAGCTCACAGCCAGCGCTCAGCCCGGACGGTGAAGGGCCGGAACGGCAGGCCCGGAGGGACAGTCTCAGTCCGGACAGTGCTTCTAGGTGAGTAAAGTGCTCGATATAAGCTTTATTATGGAATTTTCATTATATTTTCCATTTTTAAAGATAAATGCGTTAAATTCTTCAATAAAAATAGATAGTTTCAGCTAAAATGTATGTGTTAAAGCAAATGCTAATTAGAATACGATACAGAAAAATAACATGTACTCACTAAAATTTGATTGGTGAAATTTTCTTTTCATCTATTCATTAATGATCATTGAATATTATACAGGCAGTCGGAATTTGTTCAAAATTAGTTGCAATAATCGCCAACCAATATTATATTATTCGTTGGAGCAACAGTAAACATGGACATATTCCTTCATCACATCGATGCTTTTCGCTGATTCTATACGAATGTATTATTAAAATGATTTATCTCCCCACCGATAGAGGGCGCCGTGATTCGCGCTCCCATCTGTCGCCGGACCGGAGCCACGAGCGGGAGGGAAGCCCAAGACGCAGCCGCCGCCTTCGCCGACAATCATCCTCAGCTGCCCGGCAGCCCCGCTCGCCCGATTCCTCCAGCTGCTGTTCCTCAAGGTAAGAGCTTTCATCAGCCGCCCTCCATTTGCAAAAAGCTTTCCATTTGCTGAAGCTTTCGATGCTTGCTACTTTCGATGTCGCCCACAGGGATGCAAGTCCTTGCGCCCGTCCGCCCCCACCTACCGAAAGCACGGCCCGGCCCTCGATCCGTCGGCAGTCGACGACCGAGGAGATCCTGATTGCGCGTGGCTTTCGCCGCCAAAGCACGACCGAGGAGATGATACGCTGCCGCAACTTTCGCCGCCAAAGCTCGCAAAGCGATGACACCAGCCGGTAAGTACGCAGCCACAGGGCTGCGAGAGGGAAAGCTTGCTCCGTGGCTTTCTCGCTCTTTGTCTCTCTCTCTCTCTCTCTCTGTCTCCCACTCTCACACACATATTCTGTTCTCACTCTCGTGGGTTGCTTTCGTTTTCGGTGTACCACACACAGCTACCGTGGCAGGCGTGATTCGAGCGCGCAGATAATCGACGGCACCATCGGCACGATGACGGTGGAAACCACGAGTACGTTTTTCGATTCTAGTACACAAACAGGTATGATTAGTGTGTGTGTATGTGTGTGTTCGTGCGTGACCGTCTGTTCGTGTGCGTGTCTGTGTGAGTGAGTGGCCAGCTAGGCTTTCTAGATAGCGAAACCATTCCTCAGCTTACCTGAGTCCATAAATGAATCATCCATCCACAGTTGAACCGTTTGCTGTTTTGTGCGGATTGAGTTTGTGTGAGTGCGTGTGAAGCTATCCAGCCAGCTGGGGTATCAGCTACGCGTGTCGCAAGCGTTCTGGAAGGAGAGAGAGAGAGAGAGGTCGCTGGGTTGTTTACATTCGGGTACTGATATGGGCTGTGCAGTTATTCACCGTTAATGTAAGGGGGCGAAAAGGACCGATCCCCGAGTGCTGTCGGTGTCATTACCTTCCCGTCGAGCGGTTACTTTGCGTTATCCTGCCCACACTGGTCTCTGCCTCTCTCACTCCCACCACCTCCCACTTCCTCCTTACGTCACGATTAGAATATTCAAAATGTATCCCCACCGGTACCGGGGCAAGCCAAACGGAAGCTCAAGCTTGGGACTGCATAATGAATGAAACTGCCGCTTGGTGGAGACTTTTTGCCTGCGTCATTCATCTGTCATGTCACGGCTGGCGGACGGGCGGACCCGGCCGGAGGATGGATCCTTTTTCCTACTCATCCATCCTCCAGCCGCATACACTCTGCTACCCTGCTTCCCTACACTCGCTAATCTTGCCGCACTCGACGGCACTCTGCATCGGCGGTCACGGGTAGATTACAAAACTACTGACAAAACATTTGCCAACCTTTCCGCCCTTGCCTGGCCGTTCATTTTATCGTTCCATTATAAATGAATCGTTCCGAAAAGATGATTTATTTCATCGACAGAGGTGTGGCAAGGCAAGGCGGTTCGCGCTCCGGAAGCGGACGGTGACATGTGGCGGAAATGAACGTCCCGGTGTGAAATTGGGAGGCAAACGCTGCAGATGATTGTAAATAATTATTGTCCATCGCGTTCCCCGCGACACGCATGGCACCCGTCGCAGTTGGCATCCAGGGCGATGATTGGCCATAATGGATATGAAAATGAAGCGTTTACACTTTGGTTTGCTGTTGAACCTCGCAATGAAAAGCGAGATTTAATTGGGATGGACAACAGCAGGTGGCTGAATGATAATAACTAGGTTTCTTGTGCAATTTATTTCATTGACAACCTTACGAGGCTTAAATATTATGGATTTCAAAATTAACTAGCAATACTTACCCATATTCATACAATTAATATCGTTTTTTAAACAACAATTTTTAAAGACAACATAATCCGTACAGGAAGAAAACTCTAGAAAAGAACCGTCCTTATTTATTCTGTCGATTGATTGAGCGTTTATCATTATATTCTCTTTTAATATTTAGACTTTTTTTAACGTAAAACCTGAATGGAACCTAAATCTGGGAAATGACTAGATTATGGTACAACAAAAGCCATTCGTTACGATCGATACTGCTTGGTTTTAAAGCAAAGCAAAATTAATTAAATTCTACACTTCACTGGAAACAGCTGCATTTCAAAGAAAATGTGCTTCCCCCAAATCGGGTTTACGCAAAAGGTTGACTTACTTTCAAAGAGAAGTTTCCCCTTTTTGGAGAGCGAACGCTACATGCCTGAAAGTGAAAATCTTTAAATAGCAGCAACAACAGCTAGAAGAAAAAAACCAAAGGAATGCCCCACGTTCCGCGAAACACAAACCGGAGAAAACGGGAAAACCAACAACGGAATGAAAACATTGTTCCACTTCCTGCAACGCAACGTGCCGCCGTTTTGGCTTTTCTCCTTTCACTGCAATCGTTGCGTAAAAACGGGGTTCCCTGAATTTGACAAGCCGTACGATAAGGACCGGGTACGCATACTGGGTGGGAAATGTGAAATAAATGATGTTTCTGCTTGCCAAGGACTTAAGCCATTTGCAGCATCTTTCTGCTCGCCGCTCAACTGACCGACGGAATGGTGCGGGACGGTTTGGCTGAACGAGTTTAACTTCAAAGACGGACTTCGTTTTCGCTCTCCAGCCACCAGAGCACAGTGGACCAATTAGCTTTCGCTTTATTGTTTGCCCGGGTTGCCTAAGCACCGAAGGTGACAATTTTCCTTAAGCACCAACCGTGCTCAGCGGGTACGGGCAGGGGACGACAGAATTGTTTGCTCCGGTAGCTTCTTTTGCTCAACTGCACGCTTACGCACGTCCGACGCACCGCCATGTCGCACTCAAAACCCCGGAAGAAACGGACAAGATTCTGTGTGTGTGCCCGAGACAGCGAGACACCGGTCGCTGGGTGGGCTGGAACATCCTGCGCTCGTCACGGTGCCACACGGTGCTATCTGATGCAGCTAATTAAATTTTACGAATGACCTACCAGCCTGACCAACTCGGGCAGGATTTCGTGAAAGCCGTGCCGGAGACAGGTGGCTGATGATGTGCCTGAAACGCCGGGCCGGTCTTGCGCCTGACCGTCTAGCCGGGATGGTAAGCAGCAGATGGGGTGCTCTGTCACTCCGCAGTGTTGCGCGCTTGTCTGAAGCTTTGCGGGAAACTGGTGCCTCTAAGCCCTTACCTCACGGATCAGAAGAATGCATGAGACGCGAAGTGTATCACGCGGTTGAACTGTTCCGGCAGTATTGGTCAAGCGGAAGAAGCACTGCCATCGACGGACAGTGCTAAACGTTGCTAATGACAGTCCAAGATGTGCATTGGGTTTGTTGAAAATTTTACAAAAAGCATTCAAAAACTTACATGAACTATAAATTGGATTAATATTTTACTATTTTTTGCGCATTTCGTATTTTCGAAATGCTTTCGTTTCCTTCACTACCAAAAGCTTCCAATGCACGGTTTAGGTCAGGCAAGCCATGATTGTATTCCAAGAAACAAAGCGAACAATCTTTCTCGTTCTGCCCAACAGACTTTCCAGCCTGAATGGTAGCGAGAAAGAATGATAATTTTGATCCTCTTTGGGACAAAATGTGCTGAAATGATGTGTCAGACAAGAGCATATAAATAGTTGAACAACAAACATCTCGTACAATTGCTACAGCAAAACAACAAACCGTCAATGACGCTTTTACGTTTAAAATAGAGTAAATGCTATTCTGGGAACACTGTTTTCATCGTTTAATTTTAAATATCTTCATTAAAAACCATCGCCATCCTTGCTGATTTGCATCGACACGTTTGATTTCCAGCTAAAACTCGAATTATCATCGTTTGCTCACTTGCGCCGCTCAATGCTGGCGGCAAAATCGAAACCCACCGCCGGTGTAAGGTGTTTTGTTAAATTTAAAGCCTCAGCAGCTTATCACCACGGTGATGAGACGGTCGCGGGGACAAAATCGATCCTGTTATGCTAATGGTTTGACAGCCCGAAAAGTATGGGGCGATGCAGGGTGAAACTTCACTCACGCCCACCAGCTTGCTGCCAGCCAAACCGGTAAGAGGTACCGGCTCTTGCCCGGAGAGGATGCGCACGCGTTCGTCTGCTCGTGTGCCTGTCGGCGCTGTGCTGCTATCCCCAGTTCGCCCAGCAGTACTTACATTGACACCAACGTTATCAGTCCCAAAATTAGAACTGCTTTTCATTCATCGGCCATGTAACGATGCGGCACCCAAAGCGCAAATGTTGCTGAAGATTGTGGTCGCCCCCGCATGTATTCCACCGACAAAACCGCTCGTGCTTGGAGCGTACGCAGGGCAGGGACTGTGTACATATCATCCGGCGTGCCCGGTCGATGGGTGTGCGTAGGATTTCGAAAGTTATGAATGAAAACCGTTCACATCATTCGGCCCGAGAGTGTGGACGGGGGAGCCGCGGGGGAGTTTTGAGTCCAGAAATAGTCCAACGAAACGACAACATGAATCACTACTACCATCCGGCCACTGGCGGTGAGTGGGAAAGATTTTCTACATTAATAGCCAAATGCTTTACATAATCAGCAGCCGGCAAGGCAAACGAGTGTAAATATAGTACACATTCTGCTCAAAGTTTTGCGCAGTGAAAGGAATCAATCGGATGCGATGACGTACGCCCGCCGCAACGGGTAATCTGCTGATGCGATGGTGGGTTTTTTTCTCGCTCTATTTTTTTTTTTTGCGCAAACGGAACGAATGGAATGTGTCAATTGCAGATCCGCAGCTCGCAATGTCGTCTCCATACGGCGATCGTTACCTCCCGCCGGCGGTGGCCACGTGGCGCGGGCACAATCTCACCTCACTGCACACGAAATGAGCTGAAAACGCACCGTGAGCAACCGAGGATGGAAGCGGCACTAATGTGACTAATCCATGCCATCCCGCATACCAAGCAGCTCAAAAACATGGGTCCTGATTTAATACTGGATTTACTGTACAGCACGATTGGAGGATAGGGTGTACGGGAGAAAAAGAAGCGAAAAAGTACAGCCTGCCGCCCACGTGCTTTTTGCGCCATTTTGGAAGCAAAGCGTAACGGGACGAAATTTTAATTCCTTTCGGCTTCGATACGTTTGCTGCGCCTTCGTTCGGCTGCGTTACTGTTGCTGCTGTTGCGCTGTTGCTTGCGCTGCCCTACCCTTCACCGCGTTCGGAAGCAAGTTTAAGAAACTGTTTCACGTAAATCTGATTTGCATACCAATGAGATGATGATCGCTTCAACGCGGTCCCAGCTAGCGGCGAGGTAGGCACGCGCGTTTGTCGAGCAAGAAATATTGGAGAAGCAAACGGTTTCTTTTAGGCAACGACAATGTGCTTAAAATTGTATCACGAGCAACTGGGGAGAAGAGCAAGTCTGCGTCCCAAATCCCGCGAGGTTTTCCCGCCAGTTTGGTTGACACATTTTAGAGGGGGCCCATGGGTTGCTCTAGAGCGTGATGATGATGATAATGGTGCTGGTACAGTAATTTAATGGTGAAAGTTGTTTGGGAGCAATTTTCGAATCCGCACTTGACGGATCTTTGTATACGTTTTACGTGTAAAGGAGGTGAAATGTAGTAATTATTTACCGTGGTGTGAGGGTGCGTTGCTATCTCTAAATTAATTTTGTTTGCTGTGTTTGTTTGCCTTGAGAGTGGTGAGATTGGAAAATGGTAGCTATTTCTACTGGTGTGCAATGTGGTTTGATGTGATGTTAATCGTCATCATCAGCATCATCATCTTCGAGTCGTATTCCTATTAGATCCTCTAAATTATGCCATTGACTTTTTCCTATAACAAAAGTCTTATCATCTTAAGTCTTCATTAGAAGCATGTGATGTTAATTTCTAGTTATTAAACGAAACTATACTTAACTACTAGCATTTAACATTAAATTATCATTTCCAATCACTTCAAGATAAGTGAAAAACACAGTTTGCAAAACTCTGTGCTAAAGTAAACAAATAAAGTATCATTGCCTCATCATCAAACCTTCTAAGCGCCTGCTTAAAAAGTTCTTAACAAAACTCCCGCCACCATTCCGTGCTGCACTCAAGTACGACCTACTTTATGCGCCGTTTCAGCCAACTTACAAACCGACTTACGGCTTTGCTCAACTAAATAATGGAAAATAAAAGGGAAACACTCTCCCCTCAAACGTTGCTGCTTGCTTCCCTTTTCACTGCTTCATAATCGCTTAATCTGTTACCGGCTTTAGCTACAACGCTTCCAACCAATCCACGGGCGGAGTTTGGTACGCTGGTGCCGAGGAGGGGTATGAAAACGGGCTGCTAAATTTGCTGTCACCAGCCCGAAAACTCATTGAACGTGCCATCTCCCGTTCGCCCTTTTTTGTTGTTGTCAAGGCCCCGCCAAACGGCTTTGCAGTGGTCTCGCTTCCCTTTATTCCTGCTTTTGGGTAAAATTCGTGCAACCCCATAACATTACCCTTCGAACGGGTTTGGCCAACGACGGCAACGAACTCAATCGAAAATCGCATAAAATCACATTTCGCATCCCAACCTTCGGTACACACTCTTAATGCGCTTGAACGCCCAACAACAACAAAAAAACGCACAACACACACAAACAGTCTCTAAAATCAGAAGGGGAACTGCTGGCCATGGAAGCAAACAGGAAAAGCATCAAGAAACTGTTGCCTCTCTGATGGTAGAGTCACCACGGGTGCAACGGTCGGCTTCAAAGAAACGCTTGGGGTAGCTTTATGATTCCCTAAACCGGTCCACTGTCATCGATATTGGGGATACAGTTCTGGGCACACGCACACTACATCCCCTTCCGTTCTTATGCAGGGAGTGTTAACAGTAGCTTAAAGCATTCCAAAGCAGCGCTACCGCTCACCTGCAGCGTGCTAGCACTGCGTTTGCCTCTCACTCTAAGGTTGCTGAAGCGGTAAAATCAACTGCTCTTATCTCGCTCACTCATCTTTGTGAGAGCATTGTGCGCACATAATAAGGGGGTGAATGGTGACCGAAAAAAGAGGGAAATGCTGTTCCCATCCGTGTAGCGAAACGAGCCCAAAAAACCCCTTCTTCCGCCTTCCCAGTGGGCAAGCAAACCATTGTGACGGTACTTGCTACAAGTTGATCCTTTTTGTTCCTTTTTTTGTGAGTCGAAGAGTCGAAGAGTCGGAAAAAGACTTTGCAAAAGCCCGCCCCGGCACGCTTCCCGCTTTGCGTTGTACCTAAATGGGGCCTAAATTTGTTATTTTTGATCGCTGCTGCTTTTCTGCTGCATCTACTTTTGTGTTTTTGGTTCGGATTCTTTTCTTCATCACTTGAGCAGCACAAAAAAAAATGCTAAGCCTTTTTTACGACCTCCAGTCACGCAACGGAAACCTTTCCACGGACGGACCGAAACCAACCATCAAGACGACTGTTTTTTTTGCTCTCTCTTTCTCTCTCTCTTTGTATGTGTGTTTGGGTGTGTTTTTCTTCTTTTACTTTTTGTAAGGTATATATTTCCCGAAAGTCGAAATGATCGTTCTAAGATATTGTGCGTGTGCAAGCGTTCGGAGCGTCTTATGGATGATTTATATGCCTTTTTGATAGTGAAAACCGTATGGAAGGCATTGTACTCCGGTGGTGCGCTGGAAAACAAACGAAAACTGTCGATGCTTTGCCACCATTTGCTGTCGATGAAGGCATTGTGAAAGTAGAGAAAACTGCTAGTCGATGCGGTTTAGCTCAACAAGTCAACAAGAGTTTGGCATCGGTCGTAAAAGGATGTTATAGTTTGACATCCATTTTCTACCACTATGAGTACATTTTTGTGTGCGATAAAAATGTTCCTTTTTGCTGTTTTATACAATTTTAATGTTTTCAAAATAGTGTCTAACGTTTTAATTATCAAAGGAGAGTTAATCGATAGAATACTATGCGGGGCGAGCTACCAAAGTCAAGCATTTGTGGCAATTACTCATCACACGCTTTTGCCCGGGGGGACGGGACGGGAGCTTCGTTCATTCAATTTAATGGTTCGTTAAACGGTGCAACATAAATTATGGTTGGTAAAGACAATAAATTTTGATGCATGTTCGCTGCCCGTTTGTTCAGGTAACAGGATGGAGTGTGTACTCGGTGCAGCGAAGGGGTGCCNACAAACTGATCTCCGACTGCCGAACGCAGCCAATGGAGCCGCCTGGTTGCTTGTGCACGGCTGCTGGCTGCGTACGGGATAAAGTTACGCCAAGAGTACGGGAATGTATGGCATCTTTTTTTTTTTCGTCGCAAAATACAGTAGATACTTCTCAGGAGCAGTGAGAACGGCTAAAAACAGCCAGCAAAAAATACTCCATTAAAGAAGATATGTTCTACCGTTGAAATTCCACGATATCTCTATCCCTGCCCGCAGCCGTACAACAAACGAGTGAAACGACTAACTCAAAATCCCAGCACGAAACTTTGTCGACTGGGACGCCCTACAGCAATTGCTACTGCTCTTTCATCTTTCATTCCTCACACAAACATTCACTCTTCCTGACACACACACACACACACACACACACACAACCACATTTTCCAAACGATGAAGGCAACCGTGTGCAGTGTGTCCTTTCCCATCGACGGATCACAGTAATGCAATCAAAAAATGTAAAATTGAATTTCAAACTCGTTGCAACTGGCAACCGTCCCCCAGCAGGCATCGTTGCTGTTGTTCGACAAACAGAAATACCGATCGAAACTGATCCCCATCGTACACCGGGCACGAGTCAGCCTTCCGGCGTTCGAGTTCAATTCGAGTTTCACCCCGCATGTACATCCACTTTGGCCTCGAACATTTGGCCTCTGGTGATCGCTCTACATTTCCCTTCTTTTTTTTTTCATTCCATCCTTTAGCCCGAAACATTCTTCATTCCGGGATTATATTGCTTCCTTGATGTTTGTGCTACAATTTGACATCGAGCAGCACCGGCCAGGATATGGTGTGATGTGCCGAGTTTCATTTTATTATTTCGTTCCGATTGCGTGCAAGTGAACCTTGCTGTTCTACCCCGTACGGGACATATAAAACGGCTTACACGTGGGGACGGAGAAGCGAGCAAAACATATATAAAGAAAGAATCCCTTCGGCTCAAGACGCTCACACGGCGCACTTGTTGCATGGTCGCCGATTTAAAGAGACGTTTTTCCAGATGGAGGATTAATGCCTTTGCCTGATGCCTTCGCTGTGTATGTGTTTGTGTTTATGTGTCGTAAATTCTTTTCTCCTCACATTTGGCCATGTCCAGTATTATCTGTCCGACAAGCCACATTTGTTCGCGTCCCGCTTCCGTGCGTCCCCTGTTCCCGATCCACTTCTCCACGAAACGCTCATGAAAGGCTCTGGAAAGTGTCTCGGCTGTGCGACTGACATATGGAACGTAATTTATCGGGAAGTGTAATCCTTTTGTCATGGGACACGAAACACAGAACGGAGCACAACTTTTCTTACGAACGACAACTATTCGGCTCGCTGTTTCGTTCAAGCGTATTAAGCTTTTTTTTTTTGGGTATAGGGAAGCACGGAATAATATAAGCTTTTTCCCCGGAGCACTTTAATCCTGCAGAAGGCAGACAGTGTCGGAAACGAATTAAAGATGTCTTACTGTGTAATGCTACTTTATTCTGCTGTTAAATCCATTGGAAAATGCTATCTTAGGGGATGTTTGTAGGCGAAATGAATAATGAGATGCGATTGTTCTAATTGTATTTTCACTATAAATTTGAACCTAAGCGATGCGACAACAAATGATAAAATATCATTGTAATTTAAAAGGTTTTTTATATAACTCAGCATATACATCATTGTTGAACCCCTCTGAACTCAAACCTCTAATATGAATTAATTATTTTCTATAAGATTAATCTCTAAAAGTTAAAACGTTCTGTTTGATGTTGAAGCTTTCTACCTTCAGTCAAACCATAAAAGAGCAACCGTTTCTTTGGGTTCCAAAACGTCAATGCGGGTTCCGATTGCTTAAAAGTGTTCCTGGAACAAAATGGGAAGCAGCGTCAGTTTTTTTCGCCTCGTTTTTTCAAAGTTCGCCTCGCAATACCGAAAGCACCAAAAAACCACCTACAAACACGTCCAAAGTAATGCTTTCTCTTACCAAAGCAGGTTGAAACCTTACGCGATCGCAAATTGACGGGTTGCCTTAAACGGGCGTGTATCTTTCATACAAGAAGATTGATAGTAAGAGAGGAGCAATGAAAGCGAAACGAAAGGGCGATTCCTTCACCAAAAACAACGCTGCCTTTTCAAGTGGGCGCAGTGGAAGAATAAAAAAAAGCCACCCGTCCATCGCGGAATAGAGCTCACCAGAATGGCAGAAGCCTGAAATATGCAAGGGATTTCAAAAGAGAAACGTGCATTCATTCCATCACTCAACACTTGACTGAGGGAGGCAATGGCAGCAATGGGCTATAAATGCAGCGTCTTACGTCGGGAGAGCGCACCACATTTACCACCGCGAACCACGGTGATGAAGCAGCCCGACGACAGTATCACACCCCGCCTGCGCTGTCCTACACAAAAGCCAGCAAAGCTCGCTGGATAGCTGAGCAAGGTACGAGCGAGGAAGCAGCCCGCTTTCGGCAAATATAATGATGATAAACTAGTTGACGAAGAATGAACTGGAAAACGCAGCTCATGAACGTAATTGTACAGTTGAGAGAGTGCAGAAACGGGCCGAACGGAGTGTGGATGGAAGTTATTACGGAGGGTAAAAATACTTCATCACGAGGTTCACTTCACAAGTTGCACCAGCTCGATTCACTTCATCAATTTCCACTCGACCCGTTCGACTGGGGGTTGCGACGGGTTCGTCGTCACTTTTTAAATTACAAATTATGCAACGCAATCGCTGTTGTTGCGCTGTGTGAAACTCTCTTTCCCCCATGCACATCACTTCACACCGCTCCTTTCTTTCGCGTGATGCGCTTTCAAGTTTTGCGATAATTTTCAGTGCTTTGACGGGTCCTTTCTTGTCTTTCGCCCGTTTTTATCCCACCGCTGCTGGGGAAGGAAAGCGAATAATTGTATCATCTTCAAGACGTGGACAGACACGCTTGTGAAAGGGGTACATAAAGTAGAATGGGCATTCGCTTCAACTCTCTTGACAAATCTTTCGCTTTTTGTCATCATTTCTGGCGAGCTTAAAAGTGTCACCAGTCACAAAAGGGGGAGAAGCACACTTCCCATTGAAACGGTGGCCAAGTGTCAAGTGGCGCCAAGGATTAGAGCAGCAACACAGGCGTGTTTCTCTTTCGCCGTGCGCTTTCTTTTGCAATTCAAGCCATCAGTCGCTGACCGCATCTCTCTTCCAGCTTTTTGGTTCGGTGCTTAGTATTCTCCACTCGAGCAACGGTCCAAAGCGCAATGAATAATGTCACAGGTCTGCACGGTCAGGTGGTGCTGAATTATTTCAATTTTATTGCAGTTGTCTCACGGCGGTGTATGAAGCACTTTGCCCCATTGCTTCAAGCTCAAGCTTACCTAAAGCTTAATTACATACTCTTGCACTATCTTTCGCGCTCTTGCTCTATCTTTTTTGCTCTATATTTTCCCTCCTTTGCACACACGCACAGCCAAACCACCCGATGGTAGGTTAATGATTTCATCGGAAAGATTTATTTTTATTCATTCAACCCGCCCACTCGGAACGGCACAAAGGGCGTGCAATCAAGCAAGGAAAGCGTTCATGCTACACCGGGGTCACATTGTGACCCTGCTCCCCAGTGGCACATTTTTCTCGCGCGCATAACCATAATAAATAGCGGGCCAAAGCCTCTCCCCCAAAACGGGCTGAGTGCTCGCTTTCTTTTATTATTACACTCGCACCTTCCGGCAGGTCGGAAAATCCACTATCGGCTTACATCATAACAACGTACTTTATTGCCACGTTCACCACTCACCCTGAGAGCTAGCAGAAGCTAGAGCTGCTAGCTAACCATTCGGCTCAGTGCTGCCGGGTCGGTATTATGCTAATCATCTCCAGTTGCGGTGGCACTCGCAATTATAACAGCACCTGGCACCCGCTTTGCATACCGCATCCGCAAGGTGACGCCGGTCGGTTTATGACCTTCTGCGTGCTTGATGAAGTGATTATTGGTAGTGGCATCGAGTAAACAATCACGCCGGGTCGTACGGTGGTGGTTGCTTTATGCACAATATCCCCTTACAGATTTGGGAGGCGTGTTCGGTAGCAAGCCTTTTGCTTGATTTATTTAACGCACTGTTGTGTGCGTTTGTTTTAATTATTATTTTTTGGGGCTCCATTTCGTGCTCTATCAAGCTGTCAATGTGCAAAAGCTTTCTGCTTGACGATAACATCTGAAGCATCGTTTAGAAAACAACTGATGAAGAGATGAAGATGTTTCCAGGCATCGCTTTAAGAAAAAAAAGTACTATAAATCCACCTGCCAACATACCAGCAGTAACCGCACTCCCAATGCTACTGGCGCTTGTGGCGGAAGGTATTATTTTACACTCTTTTCACTCAGTGTCAAAGTCGATCGGACAGGTGCAAAAAGAAACGAACATTTTCACTCTCTACCTTTGAACAGGAAAAGACTGTTCAACTTTTATCCCCCTTTTTCACCATCCCATGCTGGTGCTCTTCTGGTGCTCACTTCAAACCAACCAAGGCAAGATGCATCGAAACGGCACATACACACATACACAAACGTGTATTCTTTTTCCAGAATTCCATCATCTTCATGTTGGTGGTCCACGTGGGTTAGGATTGGCAGTGAGGAAAAAATATCCAATCGTACGATTGGCTCTCCAATACCAGGAGCCGTAAACTTTGACAGGTTGACCACAGTGTCGGTAGTGTCGTTTGACACCTTCGGAAGCTATTACCTGCGAAGATTTTTGTTTTGTTTTTACTCTATTCCGTTTCACTTCCACTCAATGCCATAGCCATTAACTTTTTCATCATTTCACTTGTTTGGAGCAGGGCAGCGTGAGAAACGGAAAGAAATAATTCCAACACTTTGACGGGCTGATTACCGCTACCATCGCCGGCGAATAAGCTCGATCGATGATAAAATCACAAAAATTGTGACACCAACAAAATCGGATGGGATGCGGTAAGATAATCCGGTAACGAGGGGGAAACAAAGGAACGCCATCTCGAGCAGCTTCGAGTGCTTCTCAAGAGGGCCGGAAGGCACTGGTGGATAAGATAGCGGTCACTTGACCGTTTGGAAACACATCACGCTCCCGCTATGACGCCTGAAAGGTTCAAAGTTTTGTCATTTATTATCCTCCTAACTGTCAATAGGCTGAAGTGTGAGGCATAGGACTTACCTTTTCCCCCTTTTTTGTTAAGATGGCAAAAACGAAAATCGAACGGCCATCATCGAAAGCGGCGAAAGTTTAATCGTTTGTAATGGTGAGCCAGCGGGAAAGTTTATGGTCATTTGTTTTATTGGTCGTATATTAACGCCTCCTTCCCATGATGGAATGTGGAAGTTTTGGTGTCATAAAACGTAATTTCTTTGTCGGCTTGAAGGTAGATTGCGTTGAACAATCCGCAAGATGGAGCATTGATTTGTCGCAAATGTTTTAGCAGAAATTATTAGCCGAAATCAGTTTCAGTACTTTCCGAAGCATAATCAACCTATGCAAACAGCAATCAAATTTACCATCTACCTATCACCCTCGTCATTGAGTAAATAATACACTTTATCCATATTGTAACCACTTCCGCCAAACACATGGGTCCGGTATACACAGTTGGTATGATTAAATCTGAGAACCGTTTGGCCGTTACCTTCTCGTCGTCACACGGACAACCGAACGAGCGAGTGAAACAAAGAAAAGCAAACGTCTGCGGAACGAGAAAAAAAAAGAATAGAAAAAGCAACACAAAATCAATGCTCACCTTTTCCCCGGGCCCCGTTAATCGATCCACTCCAATCCCGGTCGAGCGCGGATGAAAGCGAAGAAAACGATGGACGCAACCTTTACGATCGGTCGACCAAACCGGGCCGAACTCACCTGCAGACCATCTGGACCATCAGCTTGCGTCCTCGGTGCGGCCAATCTGTCACATCAATATTTGATGACCGTATCACCGCCTTCACGCAATTTTCTACCTGCGGCCAAGAGATGCAGCGTACGCTTTTCCGTGTGTACGTACGTGGAAAAAGGAAAGTTATGATGTTTGCGCATGCTGTGCTTGGGGATGGAAACGTTGGACAGGCATCCACAGCAGGGATATGAAATGAAATTATTATATTAAATTCGAGATTAGTTTGGTTCAGTCACTGGTTGCAAAAAATCGATCGGGAAATATTGGCTTCACTTTTATTTATACGGTACGCGGCCATAGCTTCTGCCTGCGTTTGCGATGAATAACGCAGTACACAAAGCCCGCTGGGGAATGTACGTTCAGTGCCTGGAACTGGATGGTAATGGTTTCTTTTCCTTACTGTGTGCCATGATTTACTAACTGACCGGCAGTGTTGCTTTCAAATATTAAGCTTCATTTTGGAGAAGGTACACAGCTAACAGCTTCTGCTCAGGTGTTCACTAACGCCCGTTCTATACGTCACTTTTTTACCCCATCAACCGTACAAAGTCTTTCCTTGCAGGACGAAAGTAGCCAAACAGATAAAATAAGTATCAAACCAAACTCCATCACTTTTTCTCCGAGCACCCCGAAGAGGGGAGCGATGAAAAAAAGGAACAAGATACATTGACTCATTTTCTTTTCCTGGTCCACTTCTTCCATTAACGCGTGAAGATGGATTTTTTATGGCTCATTGAAGTGGGAGCAAACCCATCCTAACGAACCGTGTTCCCGTATGGCAAAAGTTGTGGCAAACAACAACTTCCCTTCGCTGCGGTGCAAGATTATCCCTTGAGCAGAAAGGTGGATGCAAAAAAATGTTTTCCAACTCCTTCCCGGTGCAAATTCGGCAACATTGCTGCCATCGATCGGCAGGTACGGCAGGTCCGCTTGAAACCACAGCAGCAGGAAGAACAGCGACGAGGAGCAGCATAACAAATGGTGTATCTGTTCCTAGATCATCCCCATCCTGCACACGATCCCGCCCCGGGCGGGTTCACGCTGCTAATCATTTTCACCAGCTCGCTCAAGCACTCTTGCCCGGTGGTACGGTGCAGAGAGTAATAGATTTCCCTCGGAAACCCCCTCTCCGGGGATGGCCGGGGAGGAAACCCCCAAACAGGGATGGGAAGGATGGCAAGAGTGTACGATATGTTAGGGTGGCCCCTGGGCGTTACCCATAATTCGATACATAAATAATAAACTTTGGTGCTTTAGCAGCTGTCGAGCTCATCTCCCAAGCACCATTAACTAGCTTCGCATCCGTACACAGGTCCGCACACTTTATGCACAACCTTCCATCACACACTGCACGGAGCGCGGGGAAAGCAGAGTTTTCTTTCTGGCGTTTATGCGTCGATGCTACGCATCTGGATTTGATCCAGTACAGTTATGAGTCGTACATGCCTTTTTGTGCTGATGAATTATGCTACTCTCTGGCCTGATGCGAGCGGGCAAACGGGGGCGATTATTAATTGGTTCGTACGGAGATAATTGCTTGCACTGTACTACTGCCTAAAGAAAATGGAGCAAACTTTAACCAAGCTAACCAAGCGCTGCGTGAAAGCACGAATCTATTAATAATAATAATAATTTAATTTATATTCTTCTGAGCATCGATTAGGGCGCTAAGTTTCCTTGCAGACGGAAGCGTCAAAATTGATTATATAATCACAATTAACGTATTTATTAACTTTCTCACATACATGCCACATGCCTTACAGTGGAATAAATGCACGGAACAATGCAGCTCATGCGCTAAACGTGTCCTGTTATCGAAATAAGTGTTCATTGCTTGTGTTTATTGCTCAGTGATGCATTGGCATGACTGATTTTTCTTCATCACAATTGTCTACGTTTCATGTTGAAATATATTCCCGTCAGCTAAAATATGGAAGTAAAATACCGACAAATTGACCATTTTTCTTACCATCCATCCATAACGACACGGTACGATTGGACGCGTAGCATCTGCTAAGAAGCGTAAAGAAGCGGAGCACGTTCACTTTTCATTTACCCTATTTACCCTATTTTACCATTCGTTACCTCATCTAGCTACAGTGAACAATTTACTTCCAATTGACTGCATCAATTTACTGCACTGTGGTGCGTCGTTGAGCTCCATTTGCACGATCGACTCCCAACGAACTTGGAAGAATCCATCTACATTCAATCAAACAATTTTCTCAACCCCTGCTGTCAGCTATCAGCAGGCACGTTGGAGTGTCCAGCAGGGAAAAATGATAATTTTCTCCCAGTGGTTTTTTCTTCCCTTAGTATGAGCAACTAAGCTATTGATGGAAAAAACACTTTCTGTTCACACTGGTTCAGTAGCTTAGTAACCATGTTGTGATGAAGTTCTTTGATGAAATTCTCCAGATGTTGTTTGTTGATGAATTGCTCTTTGTGATTCATAAAAATAATGATGCACTCATAAATATGAACTAATGAACTAATCTGTGTATTGCTTGCCATTCTGTGTTTTTAACTCATTTTTTTTTATTTTACCTCTCTCTAACTGCTGAATGCAGCATGTTTCATTTCTTTTTTGTCATTGATTTGCTATTAGTATTGCTGTAAAAAGAAAATCTTCAACTTAAAAGGACGGTAAAGTAAAGGGAAATAGTTGGACAATATGCATAATCAGCTTGCAGTGCTTGCAGCTCTTTACATTAAGAGAATAAGAGCTACTCCATCGATGCATAATTTATCGTCATTTTGTTTCTCCTCAAGACACTATTCCTTAACATTTATTCTGATTTAGTTTGATCGATCAAGATCACAGATTTTTTAGCTTAAAATGATTTTTATTATATTGAAAATGTATTTAATGTATCATTTTTGTACCTGTTCGTTTTAAACAGTACACAGCACGGTTTCTAAGCTCTTGAGATACGAATGAAAATCAAAGTTCAATGACATCACTTCACCAACCGCTAACACTACTGAACATTGTTCTTCCATCTTTACAGAGCCTTCGCCGCTGTATGAGAACAATCACTATCACGAGGAATGTTTAAGGTGCAACTCATGTGGTCTCAACCTAACTGGCCCCAATCAGAAGCGTGCAAGACGGTTCAAGGTAGGTTACTGGGCAGTGTGATTCCTTGCTTCCTTAAAACTACACCACAATTGCCTTTTTCTCCTTAATGATCTGCCTTCTTTGTATGTGTGTGTGTGTTTCAGAATCAAATCCTCTGCGATCTGCACTTCGCAGACGTTGCCCTGATGGAGTGTTCGGACTTTATGCAGCAGCTACGAAGCTTTAAGCCACAGTCATTAGGTTGCGCTGTGGCACGGCGAAAAAGCTCCACCACGCTCATCTTTCCACTGCCACCGCAAGCTTGTTCAGGTAAGATGGAGTTCTGTTTTGCTTTTTTACGCTCGTGTTGTTCGGTTCCCGCGTGGCCCAGATAGAAACCGATTCCCGATAAACAGCGGTATACCTGTTTGTGTGTGTGTGTCTGTGTTTGCTGCATAATTGTCACGCCATGCTTTCCCAACTTATTGGGGCACAATTAATTAACACACCGAGCCCTTTCGGCACCCCCCAACGTTTCGTTCACTATCGATCGTTCCGTGCAGGTGAAGAAATTGCCTCATGAAGCATAAATTCCACCCCGATACCCAGGCGGAATGCGAGCATGGGTGCGGGGGGAAACCCGAAGCGAAACGATTCGCTCTCATCCATCAACACTTTCATCGAGATCCCGTTTTCCCGGTGACGAATTGGAGTGGAATGGTGATCGCTTTCCTCGGCTCCGTCGGCCTGTTTCAGGTGCGCCTTCTCTTAACCCTCCCTCCTGAATTGGCTTCGGCTCCACCACTGGGGATGGAAAAAGGGCGCACTGACAGCCAATTGAGACAGCGCCGAAGTGCGGAAGGCACAGGGAAAGTTGCCAGGAAAACGTGGCAAATCAACCAACCACAAATCAGTCCAATCGTGCGCATCATTAATTATGTGCTGCAAACCGTCAACCCTGGTTCGATGCGAGGTGACGGCCCCCGCTGGTCCCCACCCAAACACCCGAACTACTTTTTTTCCCCAACGATTGATTGTCGAAAATCACGCAATCGGGAATTAAGGCGGGGAGTGTTTCAGGGGGGAGGGGGTGGGACAAGCCAAGTGTTGCTACCGTGATCGTGCCTCCCCAGCAGAATGCTGCCGCCGTTCGAAGGGTTGTTCGCATTTCGGTTCCAGCAAGGATTTCCGGTGAAAGCAATCTTTTCCGCTCACTCACGACATTTCCTCTGTTTTACCCTTTCCCCCCTGCGGCCCTTATTTTAATGAGCAACCCGCCCCGTTCCCTTGCGCCACAGTGCTGCGGATTAACCTCAGCCCCATTTAGCAGGACGGAATTGACAAAAGGGGAGGCGGCTCATAAATGTCACATACCAATGGATGAAATGGATGAAATTCGCGCCTGTGTGTGTGTGTGTGTGTGTGGGAGGGGGCGGAGGAGGTTTTTCGATTTCCGCCATATGCTCCGATGCAATCAGTTTGCGGAATGGCATCAAAAATGCATTGTACCGTACCGGAGAGGGAAGTAGGACGGACTGTTTGATACGTGAGCATGGAGCAAGCTAAACAACCGTAACGGGAATATCGATTCCCGTGTTCGTCCAAACAGCACCGGGACAGGGGCAAATGGACGGGCAGGCTGGTGCTCAGTAACGGCAATGTATTGTGTCGCACACAGCGGTCATCCCGTGTGGAGCCATGTTTGCGAAAAATAAGCAGTGGAAAGTAGGTGAAAATCACTGAACATTCACTGGAATAAATAGAGCATGTTTAGTACACCAAAAGACAAAATGTTAATTTAAAAAACTGGAACTTTTAAACAGAATCAAGAGTAGGTTACAAAATATTATAAAAAAGCTTTATATTGCAAATAAGATACAAAAATTAGAGCAGATCTTTAATAAAATAATGCTAGTTCAATGCTTTACCACAGAATTAGGTCAAAAGTAGCAACTTCCCTACTTATTATTCATCTGTATTTGCTTTCTTCGCATTATTGCTTAGATATTAGCTGTACCTACATTCAGAATTATCAATAATATTTTATGAAAATTTGTGCATAAATTGAGACCGTTTTCACTCCAACCGACATGTACAAAGTGTCAAGCAAAAAGAAGCTTTTTATAGAGCATTGCATTGGTTTTTTGTGTTTGCATTAGCAAGGAAATCCAAGTTGCCGGTTGCTTTGACCAAAAATTAGCCTAAATACGTCCTGACTGGCTGGCGTGTTCTTGGTACCGTGACGAAACTTTACCCAGCCCGGTCCCGCCGGTTCGATTTTCCCGTACGGATGATTTCACTTAGCAACAAAAAGCTCCGAGCAGTAGCCTGTCAAACCCATCGGCTAATGGTAAGTAATGGCACAGTGACTGCCGTGCCTCACCCTTCCCGGCACAGTCGCAACTCGCTAACAAACAATCACGCGTGGTAGAAGAAAACGGTCCGTAACGGTGGCCCTGTGGTGATGACCACTGTGGAGCGATGCCGTTTTTTCCGTTTCGCCGTCCATTATCTTGTCCTTGTCTGTTGTTGCCGTCGAATGTCCAGCGCAATTGAACCGAGTGGCTTGCCCTCCCAACATTTCTGCCCGTTCCTGCGCCAGGAGGGAAAACTGAAACTTTCTAAGCAAACATGCATACATAAACCAGCACACGTACCTTCCCACACACACACACACACGCACATATGTTCCTTTTTCTGTTCAAACTTTCAAAACACGTTCAGCAAACAGTAGCTCCGAACTGAAGGCCGGCGCCAGCCCCTATCGGGGACCCCAAAAGTGGGCCAATCGTTCACAAGGGACTTGGACTGTACTCTACCAGCCCACACCTTCCACCCGTACCAATACCAACGGGGAAATATTGACTGAAAACTGTCCAATTGTGTGTGTGTGTCTGCATGTGTGAGTGTTTCGGGCAATGATGATGTTTCTATTCCTTCACCCTCCCGCCATTCCCAGCCTGTCCATTCCCAACCTGAGATCTCATCCCTGCCGCTCGCTTGCTTGCATTCCGGTTGGACATTTTGGCTAGACAAAAAAAAAGCTGTGTCCCGGGTGGAATGTTTTGCGCCTGCCAGTTGCGCACACGCTGGCGGGCTGAAATGTCAAATAGTTGAAGCCGGACGGGATGCACGGGTGTGCGCTCGTGCAAATAACACATCGCAGCGCGGCTAGGTGGCTCCCTGTCCGGTAAGCTGACCGGTAGCAGTGACTTGCAAACGCGAACCAGCAGGGTCGCCCGTTTGCTTGTGCGAAGGTCGGTACAGAGCAAGCGGAAACGCTGCTACGACGCAGTAGCTGCGCGCGAGCGCTTTGAACGCGATGAAGCAGAACGCAATGCGCTGCAACTTGACAGACGTATTGGGTGGGAAGCGTTGGAGTGGTTAAATATTCCAGAACGATTCCTGGCGGAATGTTTCAATTGACAAATACTTTGCACATCCGTTCGAGGATACAGTGGTTGCCTGTACCGCCAGCGCCACGGTTGTGAAATGAACGAACCTAACAACGTCCTTGGCCTTGGGGAAGTAACGATACACGTTGTGAGGGGAGAGGGGGGGGGTGAGTTAATAGTTTTTGCTGTTTGATTTGTTTTCTACTGGTCCTACAAAACATTCTACAAACATATACTAACAGCAAGCATTACACAAAGGGTCATTCTTTCCCGCTAGATAGCAATACTTGGGGTGCACAGTCTTGCCTGACTTGTTGGAAGCTTTATTTTTAGTAAATTGAGCTGACTGTTTCTTTTCACTTGCGGCCCCACCATAAGTATACAACTCATCTTTCTCCTTCTCCTCCTCCTCCTTCCATCTTTTGTTAGAGTTGACAAAAGGGAAATGCAAACAAGACATTCATTTCCTATCGTATCGAACACTCCCATCACCGAGGACAGCGAACGAGCGAACCAGAGAGAGAGAGCCAGTCTTACGGTTCCATTATAAATTTGCCTCGACCATTGTTCGGACTAGCGTTTGGCCCAATTTGGTGCTTCTTTTTTGTTGGCGTTGTTGTTGTGTTAGTGTGGCACAC
>VTWG01002043.1:0-44777 GCA_008817895.1 Anopheles fontenillei
ATTATTATTACTATCGCTTATATTACTATCGCTTATATAACTACTATTATTATTATTATTTTTAATTTTTCATACTGTTTTCCATCTAGACTTTTTTCACATTTCTTAATCGATATTTTTAATTTTGATAATAATATCTTACTTATGATCATTATTGTTATAATATTTATTATTCCAAAACCACTCATTTTAACCAAAGACCGCAGTTTATCCATTTGTAGTTGGTAAGTTGACTTAACAATTATCATAAAAATGCCAAGCGCTGACTGTACGAAAACCTAGCAAAACTAAACTTGAAATCATTTTAAAATAATAACAAACAAGACAAAACTAGGTATAGTGAATATTTGCGTTATATGAATCCATAAAAAATTGAACTATTTTATATTTTCCTAATATTTATTTACGAGTCGAAAAACAAATTAAAAACAGCAAAACGACCTAAATCTCATCCCATATCAAATATCAATCGAACATTTCACAGCAAATATTTAACGCCGAACCGGAACAAATCCCAACCGGCATGCAGGTTTTGTGTCCTGCTGCCATCAAGCTGGACGTATTTTGAAACAATACGTGATCAAATTACGCTTTCCCTCACGCCCGCTGTAATTCATACGGGCACTTTCAACACATACCAATCCCACAGCATTCCGATGGTCTCACACGGTGCGGGTGCGTTTAGAACTACGACAGCAAAAAAAACAAAAAAAAAACGAGTCTTTTGATGGCAGCTTGCACACACAGACCTCTCTCCATCAGTGTATTGCGAGAGGTATTTTTGTGGTGCTGAATGAAGCTAATCAATAGCCAATTTGTTCGATACCCATATGGAGTTGGCTGTAGAAGTAGAGCACCTACCATGTGCTCAGTACGATCGAAGCGCCCGGTCGGTTTCATAACATGACGGTTCATTTTTCTACCAACCGACCCCTGCACAACCTTTTAATTAATCATATTATTATCCTTCGTGTGTACTCACTCCTTCCCTGGCTGAAGTTTATTCATGCGCTTTCCAGTACGGATTTTTGGACGCGCCGTCTGTTTAGCTGCGTAGTTAATTAGCAACCATTCAAGCACGATTCGCATGTTTTTCGGTTCGGTTGCTAAATGCCATCGTTTTTAGAGGGGTGTGAGGTTACGGCACACGGATTGCCCCAGGTCCTATCAAATGCAGAAAACAATCGAACCCAAGCCGTTGATTGGCCGGCTTGAAGGCATGATAAGTTGAGGAAAGGTGCTCTAATGGAAGCGAAACGATTGATTAGAGCATTATCTGATGAAATGTAAATATCGAACAGATCTTTCAGCTGCTTTTTTGCCTACCTTTCCAGGCGTTTCCTTCCCACTCGCACAAAACTTTGGTGAGGAGCTATTTCCCCCAGAAATCCCAAAATGAAATGATTACTTAGTCAACGAGCCCATTACGTTCAATCCCAAACTGTTTACCTTGCACTTGAATCCGTTCCAAAACTGCAAATGGATCATTCTAACACCGAGCAGGCTTCTCTTTTCTTCTTCTGTACCCCTAACCCATCAGAATAAAAGAAGCATTCCATCGCTATCACAAACCTTCTCACGAGCTTCGCCAGCAACTGCTCCATTCTCTTTCCTCAAATAACGTTTAAGTGCCCTCAGAGAAAAGCGAAAAAAGAAAAGACTAGATTTAAATTTCCATTCTAAAACAATTCTTCCATCGAGAGGGGAATGATGCTTTACTACTGAGTAAAAACCCTTGTACCATGCAAATTTGTCTCGCTCCAAAAATCCTCCGACTGGCGTTTGGGCAAGACACATTTTAAACTCATTTTCATTGTTTCATTGTGTTTAGCGCACAAAAAAAAGAGCAAAAGCGGGGGGTCCCGTAAGAACTTAGATTTTTATGCTGTCACGCACAGATTTTGAAATAAAAATAGAACTCATGCAAAAAAAACTACAAGCAAAACACACAAAAAAAGCCTCCTGTAGCGAACGAGATCCGTCAACTCTTTAGTTCTTTTGTAATTATTTCATAGATAAAACGAAGTGAAGCAAACAAAAAAAACACAGAGGGAGCAGAAAAAAGAAGCAAACAACGGAACCCGATACCCAATTGGGTCCCTCGAACTGACAGGCCGGCCCCATTCTCCCTGTTGGCGTTGTCATATTTTGTAACAAAATCTTGGACGAAAATCTTTGCCTGGGGTTGTTTTACTTTTTTCTGTCCGTCGCCCTCTGTCTGCTCGCACGACCCAGCACGTGGAGGAGGTGTGTGTTTGCTCATAAGCTGTGTAAGCGAACATTGGCAAGACGGGAGGAGAAGAAAAGCCGGCCCTACGAGGCAAAAGTTTTGTCCTATTATCCGAAACCAATGAATTTTGCAGCAGCGCATCCTCCCTAGCCAACGCCCGCCGTACGGATACTGATGGATGGTACCACGGAGGGGGGGCTCCACCTTTCCCAAACGACGGGCCTATCCCACCAATCCCACCTGCTCGCAGGACATTACCCTTTGCCTACCATGGGCTGCATTGTAATGAAAAGGATGATCCAATTTCAATAACGAGAACCGTACGCACCGAAGTGTAACAAACGATTATGGACATTCAACATTCGGGCTGGTCCGTTGCCCCGTTGCCCAGGGAAGAGTGTGGCAGCAAAACCGTGAAAGGGAAGGAACGTGGTAAACTTCAGCGTTTCGGAAACGAATCGAGAACAAAAGGCAACTCGTCGTCCTTTTGAGCTGAAGGCCAAATGGAAAAAAGCGAGCATGAATGAATGAGACACCTACAGAGCAAAAAAAGGCGGAGAGCGAAAACCGTCTGGACGGGTAAAGTGATTTTGCGAAAAGGGGACGCAACCCTTTTGGTCGGTACACTTGAGCCTTGTTTTACGTGTACTGATTTGTTTTTAGCTGGTTTTCCTCATTTTCTGTGGATTCATGGTTTGTTTTCGTTCTTTTTTTTGGGGGGGGAGTAAAGGGGATTGAGAAAAGTCAATATGGATGAGAGGAAACGGTTTAGCATCGTGATGAGCATTAGGTGACAAGATAGAACGAGTATCGTGAGTATGTGCACCAAAAAGCCGATTCAAAGGGGAAATATTGTAATGAAGAACAGTAATTATCACCAAATGTTATAGTACCCTTTGCCTTCATAGTATAGTTGTTTATTTTATCGTGATGTTACAGTTATTTATTAATTCATGTTGTCCAACGGACACATTGAGATCCAAGCGGACGCTCACAGTGACCATTACAGTTAAAACAAATGTAACCTAATTCGTCCTAATCGCGACCAAATTTATCATTTTTTTAAAAGAACTATCAACACTATCAACACAAATAGCCAAAATGAGGTAAGCAGTCAATTTTTAAAAGCTAAAGATCGCCTCTTGAATTCGCCTTTTGCAGCATTTAAGTTCCTGGTGGAACCTACTTTTAAATAGCGCCTAACCAGCTTCCTTATGTTTCATTGCAGGGGATTATTGTTCATTGTGTTTTATGTGTTATGTTTTATTTTAAAGTTTATTTGAAAACTGTTTATGATCATAGATTTCACAGAATATTACAAAATTTAAGGTAAAACCACTATCACTTCACATAACATCCCTTTCTCGAATAACTAATCTAGCTTGTTCGCAAGAGACGTGACGATTGATGGCGTCAGTCTTGGACAATTTGACATGGGCCACCTTGCACCGATGACATGCTTTGAATAGCTATAAAGTTCTACCAAGTTCGGTACACCTTCTTAACAAGCCTTCAAGTTTCATCGTGAACCATACACCTCAGGCTAACCAGCTGCAAAGTTCCAAAGAGTACCGTGAGCTCCATAAAAAGCGCCATAGGTCCACAAAGTACCGTTTCATCTCTTAATCATCCACGAAGTACTGTATCGGAGCGATAGTAGGATACTTCTCGTTTATGTTCTAATGAAGATATTCCTAACAACAGTCATCAAGCATGATGATCTGACATTTCACCGCCCCAAGGAAGATGCCGAGAGGGACAATGTACTGAAACGCCTTTGCATCGATTAAATTGTATCTATCCATACACGAGAATAAGTAGCGCAATTGAACTCTAGGTTTGATCTCACTAAAGCGATAGATATATTCTTTCAACCCATATGGACACTGAAATCGTTTGCCTGTCTAATCATTCTGTTTGCCTCATTTGACATAAGCAAGCAGTCTTTGTAAGCTTTATTGGAATGCTGTCCAAAGCTGTGCCTGAATTGATAAATTATAAGGTACAGTTCTTTATTAGAGATGGGTTCTGCGGATCGCACCCACGGTTCTGCTCCGGTTCCGGCAAGTATGATTCCGATTCCAGAGAGAAGGAATCGCTAGTTCCACCGGAATTGTCCGGAATCTGCCGGAATCGTCCGGAATCGTCGGAATCGTCCGGAATCGTCGGAATCACCCGGAACCGTCCGGAATCGTCTAAAATCGTCTGGAATCGTCGGAACAGTCGGAATCGACCAAAATCGGCGGAACAGTCGGAATCGACCGTAATCGGGTGGAATCGCCCGGAATCGACCGGAATCGTCCGAGATCGTCCGGAATCATCTGAAATCGACCGGAATCGACCGGAATCGTCCGGAATCGTGTGGAATCGTAGTCAATCGATAGTAGTGAATAGTAGAGCCGATTCCGATCGATTCCGATTGTTAAGACGATTCCAGACGATTCAAGTTCACGTTCCGGCCGCCGCGCATATGTCAATGCTGTCTGTCGTACATTTACGCAAGGAATGTCGCACACTGAGTTCCTCAAAATCGTTCGACATACACGCTACCTTCTTGTGTTACTGTTTGTATCTATTTTTATTAGGTTATGCACTGAACAAATGACATGAAATGAAATTGAATCCCGACTATTACGACTATTCCGACGATTCCAGACGATTTCAGACGATTCCAGACGATTCCAGGCGATTCCGGGCGATTCCGGGCGATTCCGGGCGATTCCGGGCGATTTCGACGATTCCAGACGATTCCGGACGATTCCGGGCCTTTCCGGCTTGTCGGCTTGAACCTACCCTTGGGAACTGGGTTTGAAATTTGTTGGAATCGTCCGGACCCAGTTCCGGATGATTTTTTGTGCGTTTTGCCCAACTCTATTCTTTATTTGTATAGGATTAATTACGTCGAGAAAATGAACCTACATTTAGTTCGTTTTTTTCTACACGATTTTCAACTCTGAACTGCAATTTCGCAGATTGATTAGAATTCGTATTAGGGTTACACTATGTTAGGTTCAAAATCTTATGGTATATCCCTGGAGCTACTTGAATATATAATAATTAAAATAAAAATAATAAATAACATTTCAATCAGATGTCTATTGTTTAGTACACTTTTCATATGCATCATAGACTTATCAACGGAGTTTTTAGATGGCATAGGAACCATAGCTGGCTTTAAAATTTAATCAATTGTCGTAATATATTTTATCTTTTTTCCAATAATTGATGCTTAGGTTTATCTTTTGAGTTCAATTATTATGGAAATGCATTTGCATTTCAACGTTTATCAATCATTAGTCAATCGTAATCTACTATTATCTACACAACATACAAAGTAGCTTCCATAAAACCTTACAAAATCTAACACACAAGCTACGGAACGATGTAGCTTTTCTATTGCACTCTGTACTTTAAAAACAACCCAAAATAAATCATCTTTTGAAGACTGCAAAATCATGTCCATCGACAAGCTCGTTCACGGGATGTTCGCGAACGGGAACAAAAAAACATGGATTGAAATTGAAATTATGCTCCTCGTTAGCAGCGATCCTGCCAGCTCATCCCTTTCTTAACGAACTGAACCATCGCACTCATACACTGTATTCATGTACGGGGCTTTTTTCCTTCTCTTCCAAAGCTCTTTTAGATTAGCTTTTTTTCACGGCGAAAGCAATTCTCATACACGGTGAGTATGTTTAAGCATTTATACCATCATCCAGCTAGCAAGCATCGAAAGGTGAAGCATACAGCAACGTAGCGAGAGCGAGCTCGTCAAACATAAATTTCACTCATCGCAACGTCTTCACTACAATCTATCCAAGCCCGAAACCCCATTTTCTAAGTATTCTTCACCGATCTCTCGCTGGCGTTTGTTGAAGTGTTTCAAGGGAAACAAGAACTTCTTCTTGTTCACTGCCCGCCATAGAAAGTACGCCTTTGAAAGAGGTTCTGAGTGGAAGTCACAGTTATTGAAGACGCACAAGATGGACGAAATCTTGGAGCCATTTCTGCACTGCAAAACAGGAATGTAAACACAACGGTGTTCGCCTGCCAGTCCCGGACCAGTACGGGGTACAGTAAATAAATGTAAAGTGAAATAAATAATGCATGAATTGTTTATACTTCCCACAGCGGATGTGCTTCACTCCCTAGGTCAACACACGAGTACGAGCTGGGCTTTGATAGGAGCACGAACAAGAACACAAATCATAAATATACACATTTTCATCCTGCAAACTGCACACACACACACTCGAACGCAATGTTAGAACGCTTCTCCATCGAGGCGAATTTTAGCCTCAAAACTAGTTAAACATATTTTATAAGCTTAATAGCTTTGTGGCTGTTGAGAGAAAAAACGAAAAATGGACCAGCTTTGAAGGTAACAACCGCACAACGATCGCTTTTTCATGTGCCCGCGTAACTATGACAGGCAAACCAGAATTTATTTCTTCATTACCAGCTAGTTATTTATTACATTTTCCAATATTCCCATCCTGCAGTACTTGCACCTTTGCGTAATCGCTCGGGCACAGGAGCGGTAGTGGCCAAACTGCAATTAAGGGGTAACGCAACCCCAGCTCGGTGGCATACTTCATCAGCATAGTTATTCTTTTTTTTTTGTCTCTCTACCCACATCTCTCTGTGCCTTTCACTGCGTGCCATAAACAAACATCAACCCACTTGTCGGACGATAAATTTTCGCCGGTCGGTTGTTAATCCCATTTTTCGCACTGGTTTATGAACCGCCAAAGCACTGCTGCTGCAACGGCGCAAACACCACCATCGTTGGAAGGGGGATTTGGGTGATGGTGGCTTTACAATTTTGAGACCGCTCAACAAGGTCGTTTCGTTTCGGTTACTACAGTTAAATCACTTTTCAAATTTAGAGCTTTTTGTTTTGAAGGGAAGAATCACATTCTGCGGCAAAGATGTGTTAGCGTTTTAATTAATGACACAGATACGTAAGAGCTGTCTTCTGTAGCTGCTGCTAATGGTTCGTTGTCGGGTTTTAATGATGATGTATGGATGATGAGTTTTGATGAGATAATCGCTGGTAGGATTATTATCTTTAATTTGAAATCTGAACTTTAACTGAAATCATTAAAAAAATAATTACTTTTTTAAATGGTCTATTTTGTTCAACAAATTAATGACCTGTCAAGCGAGTGGATAAAAGTTTGACATGATCAAAGAGCGAATGGTTATGATGACAAGTAATGATGATAATGAATTATTGACAATTTTTACACGAAGTCATACCATTGATCGCACCCCAAAAGGATTATGAGTCTCATGAAGAATATTTGCAAATATTGCATTCAGTTGAGTTGTTGAATATTCTCAAATTGTTTTGTGATTACGAAGCGCAAACATTGCGACAATCCAGTAACGAAACAAGTCTTGCCCCTGTATATCGCTTGAGTCTTGCCCCTGTATATCGAATGCTTGTAGATCCCATACATCTAACATTATCACAAAACTCATTTGACTAAGATCGCACTTAGCGTTTAGTTTTCTGCTTCTTCTTCTATTGGGTGGTCTTCACTAGTAAATTAGGACTTGTTACAGGACTGTGCAACACGATATCCAGGAGCCCAATTAATAAAAATATGCTTATCCATTACCAGTCTTGGAACAGATACTCAACTCATCCGGGGAGTGATGTTGAACACATACCGCTCCAAGAACTGATCGTAAATGCACACAAGTTTTGAAACTGATACTGAACCCATACTGGTTCTGGAATTGACACTGAGTCCATACCATTCTTGGAACTTCTATTCAATCCAAACTAACCCAGATCTTGAACTGATTCTGGCCCTAAACTTCAAACCTACAACTGTTGTGAAATATATTCACTAAAGTGCTGGATTGTGATATTAGCTTTGTATAAATTTTATGAGAATGAGAAGAGTGCTCCTTAATCGCTGGTCTGTTTGCAACCCATAGTTCATTACATAATTCATTACAAAGTTCATTCTTGTAGTACGAGCAGTTCATTTCATGCAGTCCAAATTAGTCAAGTAGTTTCATCTATATCCTATGGTTTAGTTCCTTCTAATTCGTATGTGTTTTCTAATTTGAATTCATATTCGAAATATTAATGTATAAACCCAAATCCAACAACTGTCTTCGAACTGCTGCTGCAATTCATAAAAAAAACCTATATTCATCCTGCAACTGATTTTGAAGCTTTGCTGATCCTGGAATGATTCTAATAAGTTACAGGGTTTTTCAAGGAGTTTTGGTTGTTTCCCGATTTTTTTTTATTTCTACCCTTAAGTTATGGGCCCAAAAAATCGTTTAGGACATCAAAAGAAATCGTTTTGTCGTTCAATTGTATTGATGTCCAATGGAACGATGCCAAAAAAAAAGTGGGAACGATCGAGCCAAAAATCTAGGGGATACGATGAATAGATCGTGAGACGGGCCTAACAAATTATGGGAACCAATCAAAAATTCATGGGAAACCCTGTATCTTAAGCTCATACTAGACCTTGAAATGATCCTAATCGAACAGATACTGATCCCATACAGGTCCTGCAACTAATCACGAATCCATGACACATCGATATGAAGATATCGATCTGAGCTGAGGTCGCGCTGCTTATTGTTAGGGTTTGATACTTTGGAGTATCGGAGAAAAGTGGACCAGGAGTTATTCATGATTTAACTATTGACTGGACTCATCGATGCTCCTTACTTGTTGTCCTCGTTCCACTTTCAGTGCCGAGCAGAGTTTTAGAAATTTGACAAATTTCAGCTATTGGCCACCGATCCGTTGCTTGTATGAAAAAAATTCAATTATTGCTTCAATGTTGTCGATCTGTCCCTTAGTCTGCCTAAATGTACTAAAGTTTTTGCGTGATTGTTGGTGCTGTGCACAAGTATAGGTTTAGGTTTAGGTTTAAGTATTGTATGTAGGCTACGGAAGCCATATACAACTATTGAAGTAAATAAATAAAATACATAAATAAATAAATGATGGTTGTGCAACTGATATTTAAATTATACTGATCATGAAACTGATATTCAATTCATACAGGTCCTGAAACTGATTCCAAACCTACACCCTTCATGGATCCTGATATTGAAACCATACTGGTCCTAGAACTAATACTGAATCCATAACAGTTCGGGATGTGATACTGTGCCCATACCGGTCCTCCGATTTTATTCCTGTCCTGAATTTTATGAAACTTTATACCGAAAATCACTGTGCTTTAAAATATATAATAAACCAAAATAAAACTACTTTAAAAAAAATATTTACATTCCTTGCTTTATTCATAAAATTCTATAGCAACTGATAGTGGTTGAAAAAAAATCGATCTTCCCAAACCCCATTTCTCCTACAGGCCCCTTTTCATGTGCCACTGTTTCCCTACACCAACCACCCAGAAAAAAAACCATTCAACCTGCAAACGCTCATTATGAAAAATAGCTCAATCAAAAGTAAAATGCAAATAAAACTCGGTGCACACGGTTCACTTGCTTCATTTCTCGCACAATAGTGCCATTGTGTGGGGGTTAAACTTTCAGCCGACGCACAGGCACGTACACGTACAACATAAACACACATACACAAACATGAAACTCAATATGTGGAAACTCCCGCTTTGCCCTGTTCGCCATTCCACCATTACGGTTTAATTAAAAGCATATAACTTATCAATTAGCGTTTTACATCCGATCGAGCGCAGTTCGATTGTGTTGCTAAAGTTTTGACAATCGAGGCCAAACATACACACATACAAACACACACAAATGTGCATGCTGGTGCAAAGAATCACGGCATTCGTTAATACAATCTGATGCCTTTTAAACGGGGGGTGACCTTTTCACTTTCTCTGCCTTCCTCGTACAACCGCACCCGTCCACAGCCAGTGCTGCAGTTTATTTGCAAAAGCTGATGCAAAAGCGATAAAAGCGGCTACAGTGTAATGGTGCAATCGAAACCTTAACGCTGCACCACTGCACAGTCAGCCGTCAGGGGCACACTGTGAGAAAGGAGAAGGAGGGTTCAAAAAGCCATTGTAACTTGCGCGCACCCGCCATCACCACTGCAGCAGGTGCGCGACACAGAGCTGCAAACGGAAGCTGACACCGATGACCGATGCTGTGGGCCAGGTTGTGCATGTTCACCATTAAACCAGCAAGCCACCCAACGAGTGAAATGTTAATCGTTGAAGGGGGTGCCCGTTTTTCTTTACTTTTTGTATGGCATTTTTCCCTCGCGCTGGCAAAAGCGCGAACCACCCCATTTGTCCATAAAGGGAGTGCTGATGCTCGGTGTCGTAAAGTCGCTGGGTAAGTACACGCTTTGGGGCTGAAGTTTGCTTTTCATTCGGTAATTACACTGAATAATCCATGGGTTTGTAGCTGCCTCAAAAGCATTGTGCCCGGATTAATGCGTTTGAACAGTTTTAAGGACATTTTCTTTTACTTGTTTTGGTGTATTAGTAGCTTTTCTTTTTTGTTGCGCTTTTTTATGACGATTTAAAGAAATGGGACATTTTTTGTTTCATGAGAAGTTTAAATGCAAAAGAGTTGTTTTAGAAAGCATATAAAAGTTAATAATCACTTAGAAAATCTGAAATTTTAATGCGATTTGCCATTCGAGAGCTTTTTTTCGTTTGTATTTAAAAAATAGCATAAACATTCACAGTATTAGTTATACATTAGTTATACATTCACAATATTTTAATTATTCTCACAAAAAATGATAAAAGGTATATTTATGTTCCGTTTCAAACTTTTATCGTACAAGTTGTTGAATGTAGATGTTGCAATTTTTGTTACTTTGCCTCTATTCTGCCTACACGTGCTACCGCGATGGAGGCGCCTGGTACCTGTGACGCACCAGGTGCCATGCAAACTAAATTAATTTCGCTCCACTTACCTTTCAACTGCATCTACAAATTAACATATACGGTGATGCTCTTAATTTCTGTCAAGTAACAACCAGATTTAGTACCACACAGACACACTCACACAAACACTCGCCCACATCCAGCGCTGTAAAGCTAAATGGTTAAATTGTACGCCGTACGCACTTTACTGCGTATCGGCGCATCGCGGCATTCGGCGAGCGCACGCAGAACGCGCCCGTGCAATTAATTCACGTTCCATGTGAATTCCACGTTACCCTTTTGACACTGTGCAACATTTGACCTGCGAGAGAAGCTCCCTCCCTACCGTTCGCAAGCACCCAATCCATCCACTCGCCCGTCCTTCCCAAAAGCTTGCCCCAAAAGGCGACCCATTTCCAATTTGCGGCTGATTCCGGGACAGATGTCATAATACATAAATCAACGGAGCGATTATCCGCTACATAAATACTGATTCGACTCGAACTGTAGCTCGAGCTCCAACTGCGCCAGCCACCCGGGTGCGTGGTGACAATGTGTGAGCAGCAGCGTACTGGAACTGCAACCATTTGCAACAAGCGCCAGCGTTCGCAGCTACCGGGCGGGGTGGAAGCGAAGCAAATTATGTACACCGCCTGAAACTGTGCCGTTTGTGTAGTCAGTGCTGGGCGGAAATGGAGTTTGATTGTAATTCCCGCGGCCAAAAAGCTTGCTGCTAGCGAAGGTGGAATGTGGCGGCTAGGTCGTGTTGCTACAGGGTGTGTTATAGTCATTTGTATCATCATCACTACGTTATATATGTGTATGCACAAAATGTAGAATTTATTAGTATTAAAATATAAATTTCTGCATCGTATAAATAAGATATTGGATGTACTAGAACAAGATCTAATTCTGCCAGAACGGACTTACCAAACAAAAAAGTAGCAAAATAAGCGTAGTATTCTTTTAGGGCCTCTATAGTGTAATAAGTATTGCCTAAATATCTTAGAAAGTTCTCAAAATTTCTATGATTGCATAAAAAAATATCAAATATTTAATAGAACCTTTAATAAAACTACATATCTTAGTCGCCAGATCAGCTTCAAGCAATTGGTATTAGAGAGCTCTTATACTGATACTGATACTGGATCATATTAAATATCCGTTCAATCCTTGTCTTCTTATGAAGAGAATATTACGTACTTTTTGGCAATTTTGCAAACAATTAAACAATAACCAGCTTCAAAAGGATTTTAGCACAAATAGAGAATCTTTCGCTTTATAGAAAAACATCCTAAGTATCATATATAAATAATATGGTGCATTGATCTTTGAATTGAATAAACCTATATTTTCTCTTTAATTTGGTTTCGACTTTGCTAACAATTCGTTTAAGCTGTTTAGATCTATCTATCTCTTTTCCATATTGCATTGCTCATTCTTTTACTCAGTCTTTCTTTAGGTTCTTGTTTGATTCCATTTTCTGCTTGTGTCTCTTTGCAAAATTGTCTTCATTCTGCATTTTTTCAATCTATTTTTAACTTATTTCTTTTGGTTTTTGTCTGACTTCATTTTCTGCTTCTTCTTTTTTTTCTTACCTTTCTTTATCCTTTCTGTTTTGTTACTTTGATTGCTTTAGTTTTTGCAAACGTCTGTTTTCTTTATTTATGATTTAGTTTAATTTATTTTTCAATTATAATCTTTATCTATGATTTCATTTCTGAAGTTTTCATTTATTTATTTATTTTTATACATTTGTGTTTACTGCTGTTAATTGGTATACGTTGTAGAGCTAGATGTGAGAATACTATGGTTTATCTAAATTATAATAATAGATCAGTATTTTTTTCATAACAAATATCAAATAAATGCTATTGAAAAATTATTTGTACACCAATGTCCATAACAATTCCCAAGCTAAGGCCCTTTTTGGAACTACTATTTATTCCAGCCTCAAATTGCATAAAACACACATATAAATTTGGGCAACTAACTGTCCCCCTAACCTGCTTGTATCGAATATTTGTCACTTAAAGTGAATTGCCAAAATGAGGTTTAACTAATTACGCTTCTAACTCCATTGTGATTGCTGCTCAAACCACGCTCAATACCATTAATGAACTACCCTGTACCTCGATTGCTATAATTATCGCGGTCCGGCGTTCGCCTCGGGGCACCTTCCACCACCAACCGGTAGTTCAATTTCACTGTGGTACACATTGCGGTACACCAGAGGAAGCCAGAAAGCGATTTTCCAAAAATCCTACCACAACACTTCATGCAGACACACACACCCTTCCTCTCTGAGTGTGCCGCTCTTTTTCTGGACCTGTGCAAATGCACACAACACGAGCCCCACAGCACCTAACCCGATGCAACGGAGCAGGATGGGTATTAAAATCAATTATATACGATAATAAAGAGAAATTTGAGTTTAATTTACATCGGGATACATACATGTAAGGGTGCCGTGTCCCTTGGGGCCGTTTCGATGCAGCAAATACCTCCACCCTGAGCTCGGGAATGAATTAATTTACACTCGACTGAGTGGCTTTACCATTCGCTCTCCCCCCCCCCCCCCCCCCCCCCGCGGGGGNCCCCCCCCACGGCCATATGGGGACTTTGGCAGGGGAAGAATGGGTCGTTTGTTTTTCGCCCGGCAGTAGCCTACAGCCGAATGCGAAGCCCAAATACGTGGCCCGAATAATAATATCGATGAATCGAAAGCATAACAACAGCGCCAGGATCAAACGCAAAATTGCGCCACAATTTACAGCTGTTTGGTTGAGTGTTTCGCAAAACACACATACACACTGCACTTTGCAAACTAAACATACCGAAACGGGCGGGAAAAGCAGCATCAAACTTAACCCTGAAATTGTAGCACCCCCGTACAGTCCCGTTTCCATGCCCCTTCATCAAGCACAAAGCGCATCGCAACAGCAATAAGCGCTCCGTGCGATAAGGATGGTAAACACAATTTGCATACATAAATTGGATCAAACGACCCGGTCTTTTACACTTTCGGCCCCACGCGCCATCATCGATTATTGGAGGGCGGTGGTGGTAGGTTAGTTTAAATATTTCCTGGCTCAAATTATCCTGCTTTATTGTTATGGTGGCTTCGGTGCGGAACCGGGCCGCAATCGATCGAATCCATCGATGAGGCCGCCCGTCCGCTCACGGTTGGCCTCCGCAGGCTGTTGGCTTTTGCCGAAGGGGATGGTGGTTTTTTTTCGTTTCGTTTGCGAGGAGCTAGTAGATTGGGACGAGTACGTTCTTTTATGCTGAACCGATGCGGGGATAAATTTAGTTTTCAAATAAACAGCACTTCATTAGTGCAAAAGCTCCGACCCGGCCGGATGGAGTTGTTGCGGTGCACGAATGTAATCAGTGGGATTTAGGGTAAATTGATACATCGGCGCTGGGGCGTATTGCGTTGGTAGGAAAGCAATGGCTTTTCCGGAGGTGTGTAAATGGACGTTGAAGCTGAAAACAGGTTGAAATGGTGGATTTTAAATGTTTGACGAAAAGAAATAGAATTTAAAAAAAATTATTGTGAGGAAAAGTGTAAACATATAATTGAAAAAAAATCTTTCAAAAACAACATTCATATCTGCAGAAACATAAAATTTCAAATTTATTAAAATACATAAAAAGTTGTATAGAAAAAAGAGAGATGACATTATGAAACTCTATTTAAAAAAAAAGAAATTAATCAACAAACAAAAAATGTAGAATATTGAAGAGTTTTTGCAAAACAGATAGAAAGAAAAAATACAACAATGATAGATGAAAATAACTAAATAATTGAGGTCAAATCTACTTAAAGATGAAAGTATAAATCCATAAAAATAATTTTAGAAAGCTAAAGAAAAAAAGGCTGTTATGATTAAACACAACAATAAATAAAATAAACAAAACAAGAAACAAAAACGACTAGAACGAACAACGAAAATTTATTAAAATAAAGAAAGAAAGAAAAAAAACAAATATAAATTGATAAAATGATGCAATAAAATTACAAAACTTTTATATTACGAAATACACGTGATAAATATAACACAAAGTCACTAGATTTCGATTTGAGAAATTTTAATAAGAGAAGATAAAATTAAATCAAAATTTGAGAGCACATTTTCAAAAAGTAATAAAAAAGTAGTGCAAAAAAGAAGCATGCAGCAGCAAAACCAAGTTTATAAGTTCCAATTTAAAGTTAAAATTAACAAAACTTTAATTCCGTACTGAAAAACATTCTAAACTAACAGAACTGCTAATGGTACACTGGGAAGCACTTTAGCCCTATCCATGAATACATTCAGCTCAATTGCACAACCCCATTGCTGCACGGAATAACATGAGTGACAACAAGAAAAAAGGGAACACAAAAGTTCAAAAACCTAGTCCACCCGGCACAACTTTTGTGGTAAATTCAACTTAAAAACAGCACTTCTAACGACACATCGAGGACAGCACATCTACCGAGGAAGTGCGACTCGCCGGCCAGATGGACACTGCCGTCTATCGACCAAACGTCTTTACGTCCCGGGAGGACTACATAAACGAAAAAACCAACTGTACTGTTACCGATTATTGAACCGCTGGCCGTACCGTACTGGAACGTTATGTCTATGCATAACAATTTCGTCAACCATTATGCTAATCAGATAAAGTTTCTCACCACCGCAAACTCCCAGACCATGTAGAATCGTTCTTGGTTTGTGCGGTTTTTTGTCAGCCCTCTCTGCCGGTACGGCGAGACAGCGTCCGACGTTCTGTTGTTCTTGGTAAGTCCATTTAAGCGGCCAATCGTGCACGAACAAAGAATACGCCTCGATGCAATAGAATTTGAAAGCTTTTATTCATTCCATTTCCATTGGTAAAGTTTGCAGTAAAAAAAGAACGAACGAACGAACGATCGCATCGATGAACAGTTTGACATCGGTCAATGTGCATTAAGTAAATTGAGAGGGAGGCAAAATAATTACCCAAGGGAGTGCAGAGAGTGGGATTAAAATGCACTCTTGTGGAAAAGTTGTGATTAAAACTGTCGTTAACGGAGATGCAAAGCTTTCGTGGGGCCTCTTTTAGTCGCATCACAATCATCACAGAACAGATTATAGATCTTTCCATATCTACTTAATTGTAAATGCTATTTTGTTGAGCTTAACTCGTACGACTTAACGACATGCCCGTCATGGGTTCAATCCCCAAATAGACCGTGCCGCCATACGTAGGATTGACTATCCTGCTATGGGGGGAAAACAATTAGTCACTGAAAGCCAAGCCCACAAGTGGTACAGGCAGGCCTTGACCGACAACGGTTGTTGAGCCAAAGAAGAAGAAGAAGATTTTGTTGAGCTATGTCACGCTCATCGCTCAATCGTTTGCCTAAACCACTTGTAGGCTTAGCTATTGGTAACTGATTATAGTAAATTCTGTAATGGAACTAGCAAAAGCGGTACCATTTCTGGATTAGTATCCGTTTCAAAATTAATAACCCAGTTCTATCACGTCGTTCTAGTTGGTTCTGATGAACAATTGTCCTTATTATTTTCTTATATGGTGCTAATCTTAGTCTAGTCTTGCTTTGGGTCATTTTTCGGATTTTTCCATTGGCAATTTTGGTCTACACGATCGGAACAATCGATTAGAAGCATTGGATGTTCCGGGTCGGTTGAACGTTCGAAAACTGACTAACTAATAACTAATAATAAGACATTCCTTCTGCTCCCTTCCCAGCCGGTCTCGTAGTACAGTCAGACTTAACAACATGCCCGTCATGGGTTCAAGCCCGAAATGGACCATACGTAGGACTGACTAACCTACTATGGGGGGATCAATGAGTCACTGAAATGAGTTCAATCAATGAAATGAGATCAATGAGTCAAGCCCACAAGTAGTGCTATAGGCAGGCCTTGACCGACAACGGTTGTTGAGCCAACAAAAGAAGAAGAAGAACCTCGATGGGGGCTGTCGCAAAAGTATTCGAACTGCTCGTTTATGAACCCTTAATGGCTTCCGCCTGTAACTGGATTGGCCCTAATCTGCACGAATTCGTTCCCAGAAGGTTAACAACGACAAATCTGGTGTAATTTTTAAGCTTCGTTCGTAAATCTATTGATGCGCTCTACCAGGTGGATGCCACATTTATAGTGACATTAAAACCGCTTTCGACGGTGTGCCTCTTACCATTCTGCACGCGCCAAACTCGACAAACTTAGTCTTCCTGCAGCCCTAGTGGCTTGGATAATATCCTACCTAACAGACCTGACAGACAGAGTATATTCTGTTAGTCTGGGACCCATTCCATCTAGATCTCTCCTAGATGCTTTCACTGGTATACCTCAAAACAGCAACCTAGGGTCCTTGTTGTTTACGTTGTTTATCACAATTTGTCCATGGTCCTTCCAGAAGATAATCACCTCCTGTATGCTGATTGCGGGGGCGGTTTAATGGTACAATCGATAACTCGAAACGACTCCATAACATGTGATAATGAATTAAGCCTCGAAAGCCTGTATAGGCCGACATGGCCGCGTAGGACACTACGCCAAATAGAAGAAGAAGAAGATGCTGATTGTGACCTTCAACTTCAAGCCTCTTGACGCGATTTTGACTGCTGGTGCAAGCGTAATGCGTGAACCCTATGTCTAGAGAAGTACGTAACCATAACATTCAGCCGATGTTAAGACTATGTTAAGCATCTATGCAGCTTTGTGGATTCAAATCTCTCGTTTGAGATACAGCTTGACCATGTTGTAGCAAGGTGTAATCGAACTGGTCGCTAAAATGCGACCTACGCAAGCTACGGGATCCTTTATCTTTAAAAACGTTCTACTGCTGATTGATTCGATCAGTGTTGAACTAAGCTAGTTTACTGTGGTGGCGTTCCTCTATCCGAGCTGCAGCACGGCTGCAGACGATCCAGCGGAAGAAAATCCGTTTTGCGCTTCGATTATGAGATCGCAACCTGGATTACAGGACTTGGGCTTATTCCGCGGGCGATCACAACTAGATCACCGTATTCAACACGCCAGACGTTATCATAGAACTTCTCAACGGAAGCATTCACTGCCTGGCGCTCGTATGTTGCTAGTCAATAAGTAGCCACGCATATCCTTTTTCTCGTCTCAATGTCCTGCGTCCTGATATGCGATCCCTTTTTAATGTTGCATGTGGAAAAAATATTAATGTGTTACTGTACATAAAACGCATTGTTTTATTATAACCGAAATTGTCAAGTCAAACCCTTCGCTCACTCATTAGTTATCACCATTCATATCGTATTATAAACTAACCTACCCTTTCTGTTCCTTTGCCATTAGAACCTTAGTTAGAATCGTCCCTATATTTTCAATAATTTTGAAACACTCATTTGGTTGCAACTTTTCTTAAAAGACAAATAATTTGTTGTCGGCAACCAAAGCACCAAGACCTAAAATGTAAAACGAAAGTAACCTGACAAACTTCAAAGTTATTAAAAGGTGTCTGGTACTTATCCGGCGCTACAACCGCTTTGCGATCTTGGCCTGCTTCAGGTCGGCCTGCTTGGCCGGTCTTCATGGCGGACGCCTCCACGCCATCTTGTCACTTCAATTTGGGCCTACTATGCCTACTCTGTCCTTGTGGACGGCTTAAAACAGACTTTACGGGCTGGGTCGTCCGTTTCCATGCGTACAACATGGCCAGATCACCGGAGCCTGGCGAGCTTGATACGCTGTACGACAGTGAGGTCCTTCTGAGCATCTTCCTCTCGAACGCGGCTAAGAGGATTTCGTCTGATTTGGACAGTGTCCATGTGTCAAAGGCATATGTGAGTACTGGCAGTATATAGGTATTATATAGTCGCAGTTTCGAGCTTAGAATAACCGGTTGGCAATCAGCATCCTTGCGCGCAACTCAGCTACCATGCTGTTGTCGTTGCTGACCTTTGACACAAGATAGGTGAAATGTGGGCCGACTTCAAAAGTGCGTTCACCTATCTGCACGTCACGCCTACGTAGGTTTGGATTATTTATTGGTAGGGCCGCTGATGTTGCCACCATCAGTTGGATCTTTGCCTCATTTACCTGCAATCCGAGGCTCTCTGCCGCCTGCTCGATCCTTTGCTAGGCTTTTGCTACATAGGAGAGCCTGGTGCCTGGTACTTCTTAAAAATCTTATCTAAAATCTTTTTAAATAACTTTGATGTTTGACAAATACAGGTATAGCAGAAAAGAAATTCTGATAGAACATTTTGACAATGATTTCTCTCTGAGTTCTTGGGAGTGTAAATTCCTGGTCCAATAAAGAGTGTATGATTAAACCATTGTAAGATTTACAACAGTTAAATTACATTACTGCTTTACATACCTCAGCAGTTTTTCAATCCAAAAAGCTTTTAAAAAACTTTCTAAACAACTTTTTGCAATTTATATGGTACCAATTTAGATGAAAAGTAAAATTGATTACCCAAACAATCGCTAACTGTTTCAACTTCTTCGCAATCCCGGAACAGAAGCGGTTGGCTGTACACAAAAAAAAAGAGCTCGTAAACGGTTCAATCAACCTAATGAATGCCTGGCCTCTGTATGGGTGTTTTTCTCTCTCTCCAATCCTATCCTATCCCTTTGCGCCGCTTTCTTTGTGTGTGGTGAGATAGCCCCAACTCCGGCATCCCCGAGGCAAAATGGTCACGCAGTGTTATCCAACCAGCTTGCCGCCCTTCTTTTTACAACTTGCTTGCGTTCTGTGCGCCTTTGATTTCGATGGTGGCGCTTTTGGCGATTGGGATTGAGCTGTGTTTTTTTGCATTCTTATTTGGGTTTTGGGATGGATACTCACTGCCGCTTCTGTGTTCGCGTTCGTGAACTGCAACAGCAACACAGCCAATCAATCAATCAGTGTTCCTTTCATCGCATTTCCCTGGGATAAGCAAAAACAAAGTTAGCACATAAAAAACAGAGACGCACATCCACCACTTTGGTCGCTTTGTTCTACGGTGTACGAATTGAGTGCGATTGATTTTCTTTTTTTGGCGGTGAGGGAGCTGTTTTTTGCTATATTTTCCTGTTGCACATAGCGCACACCCCTACGGGTTTTTTTCCGTGCTCCGAGCAATTCCAAAGTTTCTTTATGGCACTGTTGTTTTGTGTGTTTTGTTGCTTTTTGCTGAAGTCTTCCATTTTTTCCCCATCTCTCTCTACTGAACTGAACTTTTATCTGCCGGAAGATCGTTCGAGTGATCATTCCTTCCAACTCCCATCAATCAAGGTCCGCGCTTGGGAGAAGCACTCTGGAGCTGGCCAACAGCAAGCTGGTATGCTGATCAGCCGAAATGCCTTAACGAAGCGGATGCAACTTTTGCCCGCACGGATGCACACAAAACTGCACGGATGCAGAAAATTGTTACCCTCTTTTCCTTCCCCCCGGGACGGGATGGTTCAGCGTGTAGTGAAGCCCGACACACAAACTCATACAAAAAAAACCATCTGCCACAAAACTACAAAGGTCGTAGAAAACTCGGTGCTCACCTTTACCGGTCAACTTTTTAGATCGTCAACTTTGCGAGAGTTCACTCGGCTTATTTCCCTCTGGGGGGAACACCTGCTTGGATGGCGAATCGTGACGACAAGGTACCAGCGGGTTGAAAGAACACTAACTCTTACACACAAACACAAGCACACGGTGGGAGAAATGTTGCACAAAGAAGTGGAGTAAAAGTTTTGTAATTAAATTTAATCACGTTCGTGCGATTCGGGGTCAACTCTTTGTTTGGCTCCTGTGCGCTCTTGAGGGGGCGCAAATTTATTACAATTTTCAGGCTACTTGGTGTAGCTTCACCTGAGCTGGAAACTATGACGGTAACTGGTCGGTATCGGTGCCAGATTAATTGTTGTTCGGTGTTGATGTCGGGTTCCGATAGTGGTTTGAGCAATTTGTTGTAAATGGATTATCAGGACGATTATGTCAATCAGCTAATTTCGTTTTAATTTTCGTAATTGATTCAAAAATATGCAATTGTATTTGATTACGAATAAAAGCTTATGTTTTTAAGCCATTCAAACATGAAAAGAACACGGAAATATTATATTGTATATGATATTATATTGCTAAAGCATTTATAACACTGAAATCTTCACTGAAATTTAAAGTGCATCCAAGTGCATTTAAATTGCAGGTACCGAGCATAAGGTTTACAATGAAAGAAGTAGTGTTGGGTAAATCAGATTCAGATTCATGAATTGAATGAATCTTTGGAATGCTTCAATGAATCTGAATCTTGGTTGGAAAGATTCATGAATCTCAAAGATACACGAATCTCAAGAATTCATGAATCTCGAAAGATTCGTGAATCTCTAGGGATTCATAAATCTCAACGGATTCATACATCTCTAAAAAATCATCTAGCTCGAGCTTTTTATTTACCTTCTTCTTGTCGTAACATCCTACGTGCTCATGCCAGCCTATACAGGCTTTCGAGACTTCTCGGAAAGTACCATGGAGTTGGAGAGTTTGTTTTGCTACGGGGAGACGGTCCATGCGAGGCTTGAACCCACGACGGGCAGTTTTTAGGTGGGATTGGGCAAATGCTATATTTTGGAAATCATTCATTTCTAAAGATTCATGAATCCTTAGAGATGTATGGTTTTTAAAGTATTTATGAATCTTTGATGATTCATGAGACTTTCGAGATTCGCGAATCTATAGATATTCACGAATCTTTAGAGATTCATGAATCTTTGAAGATTCAACTCGAGATTCGAATCTCTCATCACTGAAGATTTATATGAATGAATCTCAACGAAAGATTCATGAAACCCAACACTAGAAAGAAGATCTGTTGAAATTTTCTCATTACTTGAATTTAATGGATAAACAACATTTAAATACATAAACCAAACTCAGTAAACAGTTGTAAAAAAGCGATATGTTTGAAATAAAATAGCATAATAATAGCAAATAATTACTACATACTACAACATTCAACATTCATTTAAAAATAGCACTGGCATATGATCATTTGTATCCCACAAGAACGATTATTGACACACGAAATTATTCAACACTTTTAGTATTCAGTGTTTGAGTGATCCCCTTCAGATCGCATGGGACCAAATGCTCAACCTTAAAGGCAATTTTCATTGATTGCAGTCAATGGGAAATAACTTGCTAAGATACTTCTTATTGTCATATTGTAGGTATTCTTGATGTGTTAAAGGATCTTTATTTAGAATCTTCTTTGGTTCTTTAGAATCTTCCAATACTTTGCTTCAGCATGGATACCATGAACTTCCATCAAAATTCAATGGCTTTTGGCATACAATTTCTTTATCTTGTATTTGGCGTAAACGTCCTACGGGGACATGCCGTCCTCTATACAGGATTTCGAGACATAATCAAATACCACGCAGCCGGATAGTCAGTCCTTGCTACGGGGGGACGGTCCATTCTAGGTTTGAACTCATGTCAATAACGAAGCAAAATTCAACGTTAAAATACACACTTTTCAATATGGAGTTTGGAGTGTTGAGCTTACACAAACAATGCTGTCCTCACTGTAGCGAAATGGCGAATAGTATGCCAGAAGACGACACTAATAATGTTGCCTGTTGAGATAAACAAGCGTTCAATACACAGGTGGCGACATCTGACGTAAAACACTACGAGCTTATTGGTACTCCTAATACACTACTAACTATTGACACTAACGCCATCTACCGGTATAATCCAGGGTGTACCTTGCCAATCCGTCCTCGTAAAAAAGCATTTTTGAAGGGGCGAGGATTTCGGGCTCTTTCGAGGACTCTTTCGGGCGAGGATTTACGGCGGGGATTGTGGATTGTTAGTTATGTTCAAGCCTTGTACTTTTAACTCTCTTCAACTGTCGAATCGAATTCGCGCCTTGTGAAGTATGAATCGGACATAGTAAACAATGAAAGCGACATAAAAGGATTTTTGGTCGCAAAAGTCTTGGTCATGAAATCCTTGGTCAAAAAGTTCTTGATCGCGAGTGACCAGCAACCTATAACGGCGACCGATAACACTTGTACGATTCCGGATTGGCTAGACAAACTCTGTAATTCACAAAAACCTCTCATCGTTGTTTTTTTCTGCTAAGTAACATTCTACATCGACAATCGAATTACCTCGTTTGTGAACATCAATTTCAATGGAATTTTACTATTCCACTTACTATTATTGTTCCTAAGTTAAGATTGACCAGCCGAGCGGCTATAACTGTGTGCTTAAACGCCTAAAAAATCAAATTAATCGAAAAAAAATTCATTCTTTGTTGCAGAACAAAAACACACATCTTTAATATCACATGCAACACAAAAAACTCTTTTATCTCAACCATTGCAACCAATTTCATCGTCTAAAGCACATGCACATTGTGCCTGGGAAATCATACTTTCATGCTCCACTCGGCTCTAGAGCAAGTAAAACGACTCTCCTTCCTTCATAACGATACCAACAAAAACAACACACAAAAAACGCATACGAAAACGATTGCACTTGCAAAACTTCCCATCCTGAAAAGTTGCAACCAGCGTACACACACAATCAGAAACTGAAAAACAAAAAAACAACGCAACGAAAAAAACTCCAACACTTCAAACTGCTCGGTTCGAGCGGCAAAACGCAACTGCGACCTACGAACACGTGGTCCCGGTGAGGGAAATGGGTTTAAAAAAGTTGGTGTGCAGCAATGTTGCAACTTTACTACTTTTTGTTGATAGTTTTTTGTGTGTGTGGTTTCACTTGCACTGACGATGATGATGATGATGGTTCGAAATTAATGTTTCACCATGAAGCGGAAGTAGGGAACTCCCTCGGACCTTCCATTCCCAGCACATCCTGGAGGATTGGAAGTGCTTGTAAACTTTTTGCCAAACATTACATCAAACATGACGTGGGGCGTTTCCAGAAGGAGGGATTGGTGTTTTGGGGAGGTCAACAAGTAAAGGGAGTTGGGCGAAACTTTTAGCAAATCTGCGGTATTCTAGTGGCAACTAGGCATCCACTAAAAAGCTGCAAGTGATAGCGATTCTTCACTGACTTTAGTTCAAACAACAACACACGTGCTTCCGACAGATGTATCCGGGGACGGCTGACAGCATCAAACAGACAAAGGAAAATCGGCATTAAAAGGAGGAATAAATGTAACCAATCCTTAGCAGTGCAGTAAAAACTAGGCTTTTGTAGCTTACAAGTGGATTAAGCTACTGGTTAAGAGGGATGTTTTATATTCAGCATCCCGTTGAGAGTCTGTTCTCTGGAAATTAAATATTAAAATCAGTAACACGGCCCAAAGCCACAGCGACTCATCCCCCTCCCAAAAGCCAACCCAACGACGATTACTTATTCAGTGACCGTTTAACCCGAACACCACAACAACAACTAGAACAACAGCAGCAGCCGAGCAAGTCACCACCGACGACCGACACGACAAGTAAATCCATACATTATAATAGTCCCCAAGGTCCAATTTTAACTAAACGTTTGTACTCACCCCGATGGCGGAGTGGCCCGGGTAACCAGTTGGGCCCTCATCATCAGCAGCAGCAGCAGCAACACAACGACACAACGGAAATGCTAATTAAGCTGCTCACTGTTTTGGAACTAAAAAACAGATAACACACCGTCTGGTTTCAGTTGGATCAGTGTAAGTTCTAACCACAGATTGGAAGCATTCTTTCAAGCAAATAATACATCAAGCTGCATCATATTCCTCAATCCATTCTGCGGTGCTTGTGAGAGAGGTTGATGACTCTGTCTGGCCTACTGGGTGTGATTGTTTAGTGTGTTGTGATTTGTGTGTGGGATAGCATGCCCACTGTCAATATGCTAGCAACGGTTGTTAGGTGGTTGCTTTTGATCCACTTGCTGGTCCATCAGTGTGTCTCTTCGAACTCCTTCAATGGGACACACAACAAGGTGGAGCTGGATGCAACTACCACACCGGCCACCGTCTGGAGAAGGCCACCGATCGAGTACGAGCGAGATCTAGTGGTAAGTGAGGCTTTACTTCTTCCAAGATTCTCCCCCCAAACCGCACTCTCTCGCCCCAAGATCGAACTCATCGAAGGAGCTGAATATCCGATCGAGAAGCACGTCCTCACCACCACCGATGGCTACATCCTGAAGCTACATCGCATTCCCGACCCAATGCAGTACCCAGCGAGCGGGGAGCAGAGCACCGACCCAAACCTGGCTGACGACCCCGATGGTTTGCTGCGCTTCGGTCCGGCGAAGACCTTCCGCGGCACGGTACTGCTCATGCCTGGGCTTTTCTCCACGGCGGCCGACTTTGTCGTTACTGGGCCGGAAAATGGGCTGGCGTTTGTGCTGGCCGATGCTGGCTACGATGTGTGGCTGGCGAATGTGCGCGGTTCACGGTTTTCGCGCAAAAACATCAAGCTCAGCGTAGCCGATAGTGAGTTTTGGGATTTCAGGTGAGTTTTTAACGTAATGTTGGTTGGTGCTGGTGGCGTAAAAACATAAATCATTCAGATGAGGGTGGGGGGGGGGGAATCGTTAAAGCGATTTGAAAGCAGCGGGCAGTTAACTGTGCGGAAAATGTGGTGTCGACACTGATATTGACCGGAAGCAACCGAAACACCCGTTCGGGTGGAGTCGGTGGACACAACAAATCATCGTGTTTTAATTGCTTTCTTTCCAAGCAATTGGCCACGCAAATGGGACGCAGGTTTTCGATTGCTGTTGATACGGTGGTGTTTATCAAGATTGTTTAGATTGTCGTTGGACGTGTTCGAACATGGGTGTGTAAATAAGTGAGTGTGGTTGCATTAATTTATGGAGGTTTGGGGTAGTTTTTCACAACACAAGGTGGTTTAGATGGTCTACCGTGAGCAACGGTAGATATGGTTTATTCATTCTTATTGGAAGCATTTAACCTTTCAGAATGGATCCAGATCGGCACCGAGGTTCGTCGTAGATCAAAGCGAACATAACACATATTAAATTTTAATAAAAATGTTATTCTTTGATTGTTGTTGTTTTGTGAAGGATTTTTGGATGCTTCGCAACATGTTTCACCTCATTGAGCGTTTCGCAAAAATGTTTGAATCATTTGAATAAAAAATGCCGAGACAAACCAATAAGTTATGGGAACTCGTTCATTCGAATTCAAACACATGTGCGGAAAGAAGGAAAAGATTTGGCGGGCAAATTCAATACAATTTTGGAAAGCAATAAAGTAACTATGGAATACACTGTAAATGCTGATATTTTTTATGTAAAAAACACTTTTTTTAATATCGTGTAAATCTGCATTAAGGCTGGATCAAACGTAGCTCCAACACTGCTTTAATGCCCAAACCATCCTTATTTTGAAGGAGATCTTGGCTTTCCCATCCTTTTACTCGTTGGAAAAATCGGTTTATGGTTTATGGTCTTATTAAGTTCATAAGTGTACTTCATTAGTTCAACAATGAAGCTTTAGAAATTGAAAATTAGAAATTAGAACAATATTTCACAATTAATTGTATCTTGTTAGCAGGAGCGGAATAAGCAGTACGCCAACCAAACGGCCGCGTATTCCGCTCCGAGAAAGCGAACCCATCCCCCACTCACAAGTAAATTTGCTTCGCTATCTTTCTCCGTTTTACGAATCCTACAACTAAAACTTCTCGCACTGCAGAAAGGAATACATTCGTGTGACCACTTAAAGCCTCCACTCGTAGCATTCTGCCACTGCCTGTTTAGTGAAGATGAACACGTTATATTATATTCAGCGTTACAAGGGGTTTTTTAATGGTTTTTTATAGTTTTAGGACACTTCTAAGGCTTACCTGTTCTTACATTTTCTTGACTCTGAGCTTTATGTAATGAGAATTTCACTCTTAAGCACAATTTTTTGGCAGTCACATTAGATATTCCTATTGGATTTGTCCAAAAATGGTGTTATAAAGTCCAATTCCCACCACATACAGTTAATTTCATTACAGGGTTTTCCAAGTCACTTTCGAATGTAAACATTGTTATTCACCGCGTGCAAAATGTTGTTCCACATCGATCTGACATTTCATTTCCATCATAATAATTTTTAATTTCTATAGCATGATTTTCAACACGTCTCAAGCTGGATTGAGTTTGACAGTTCTTTGTGATGTGTTGAAAATCATATGTTGAAACTGAAATTTCATGTTGAAGCAAATACACCATTTAAAAGCTGTTGAAGAACATCTTGGATGCGGTGAATAATTATGTTTACATTCGAAACTGACTTGGAAAACCCTGCAATACGCACATCTTGTGAGTGGTTTAATGAAATAGACACATCCAGTATTTTAAATTTTCGCTATTCATTTCCATTGTATCGTTTCGGACATTTTAAGTCTATTCGGTAGGCCAACATCGACTTCAGTCGGAGTACCAAAGAACCAGAAAATAAAACATGTGATCGAATTCCGATCCGTCTTTCTGAACTTACAAGTTTCTATTTGCTTAGGAGATAATTAATGAAATCAAAAATTTAATTCTTCAAGCTATTTCTTGAATTTCCTGGAAAAAATATGAAAAAGTGCACTAATTATTAGATTGAAGCATTAAAATTCCTTAACTAGTTCTATGGTTGGACCAATCTTGGGTATGGCAATGGTTTCAACTTACCATTTCAAGCAAAACATTTGTATCGGTGTAACAAATCCCAACCAAAATTTAAACCACTTCCAAAGCTCCCTCCCAAAAACCTGCCTTGAATTAATGTGGCCCATAATTTACCAGCCCAAATTTCGCATTTCGTTGCTAACACCGAGCTATGAATATATCATTACGATAACTACAATAAGCTCCTACTAATCCCAGGGAAAGCGTTAAACATTTCTACCGCCTTCAGATGGCTGTTTACGATAGCCGTTCGATAAAATTCAGACGGCCACACCATAATCGCCACCCCGAAACCCTTGTGCCTTGTGAATGTAATGTTATGTAGCTCGGAATTAAAAATGGAGTCCAGTGGGGAGGGAATACATTCAGACACAAACACGCTTGTGCCAAAACACATCTCCCCCCATCCGCACGATAAAGCAGCGCTTCGTTTAAATTGGCGCCAGACAGGCGACACCGACCGATAAAGATGTCGCCCTCCCGTCGACCCTAAAAACGACGCAACACGAAAGTCTCGTCTGCTGCCCCAAAACCTTAAAAGCAGAGGCGGATTATTGGTGGACATTTTTGCAACGTGTCGGCGGGGACCATATTTCATACGCGCTACGCGAAAATAGCGTTTTCTATCCGCCACTAAGGATGGGATTTGGTTTCCTTTTTTCCTGGTTTGGGCTACTATAATTTATTCTGAAGAAATTCTACAATTCTGTGGAATTATATGGGTGAAGTGATTTAAAAGGTGATTAAGAACTCGGACATCTAAATCACGTTTGGGTTTTTAAACATCAATTTTGGAATGATAGAAAGAGGTTAGTGGAGAGTGTCTTAAAATAATGCCTTTGCCTCTCTCTCAATCTCACCCCCTACGAAGCTTCCACGAGATCGGCACGATCGATCTGCCCGCCATCATCGACTACATCCTGCGGGAAACGAACGCACCGAAGCTCTACTACGTCGGCCACAACCAGGGCATGACGAATCTGTTCGCGTTGCTCTCCGCCAAACCGCGCTACAACCGCAAGATCCATCACGCGATCGGTCTAGCCACGATCGGTTACCTCGGCACCACGGACAACCGCGTCGTACGGCGGGCGGCCGAACTGACGGACAAGCTGTACTCCACCCTGAAGGCGCTCAACATCCACGAGCTAAAGCCGACACCCGACATTGTGCGGCTGATGAGCGGGATCGTGTGCTCGAGCGACATGAACGAGTTGTGCGTGGAAATGTTGCGCGGTTTCTTCGGCTCGACGGTGGACCGTTCGCGCAATCTGTTGCCGACCATGGTGGACGATCTGCTGACGAGTGTGTCAACGCGGCAGCTTATCCACATCGGGCAGCTTATGCAAACGAGTAAAGCGGCGGGAAGTTGGGGGCAGTAGAGAGCTCACATTAATGCGGATTCTTTTATTCTATTTTTTTTAGAGAAATTCCAACAGTTTGACTATCGCAACTACATGATCAACACGCAAAAGTACGGCCAAGCGAAGCCACCGGAGTACAATCTGTCGCGTGTGCTGCTTCCCGTTTCACTGTTTCACGGTGCGAAGGATTTCATCACCTCTGCAAAGGTTTGCCGTTAAATGGGGGGGGAAAAGCAGCTTCCTTGCCATTCTGATACACCTTTCTCCCACCAACAGGATGCGCTGCGGTTGAAGGACGAGCTGCGAAATGTGAAAAACTTTCTCGAAATACCCGACCTCAACCACATCGGCTTCGTGTACTCGGACCGTCTTTACGCGCGCGTCAACAGGAAGATAATAGAAATCTTTAATCAACACCCGAAAGCTTAAGAGCAATCTACCGAAGGAACTAAAGCTTTGTCATCGTTTTACACCAACACACGTGCTTGTGTTACAGTTAATATAATTCTTTATTGTGGCTTTTACAACTCTCCCCTTTTGTTCTCTTTCTCTCCCTCTTCCTCTCTCTCTTTCTAAAATACGCGCAAAACGGGGCAAAAACGGATTTGTAAGGCAACACAATCGAGCGCCGCTCGGGGTATCGCTTTAAATTGAAAAATTATAATTAACGATCCTAACGATCCACACGCTCTCGTGCTTTGTTTGTTTTAGCGATCGTGCGGGGGGAGCGGGAGAGTGGGCACAATAAAGAAAGAAAGAAAAAAAACCCTCGGAAAAAGGGGGAAGATAAAGAAAGATTAAACCGTCTCGCTAAAAAAAACTAATGCATTCGAAGGTTTGCCACCCAGCTTGGTGAAGAGATGCCCGCGCGCATTACACAAACACGATGCCAAACGCACGCGCATTTGGGCCCATCTGCTGCCTACTGCGATTACTGCGTGCAATAAATTAAAAAGGCATCTGCGCGCTCTCTCTCTCTCTCTCTTCTGTGGCGCTCATCTTCTTTAAGGTATCGCGTTTCGATATATTGGGCGAACGTTAAGGTCAATACTAACTGCTACAATAAATTGCGGTATTAAATTAATTAAATTAAATCCAAAACTAACAGAACGAACAAACGGAAGGAAGAGACGCGCTTGCGCGGGACACAGACGAACTCAGAGCTGCTCCTCTCTTTCCGCACAAACACGCACACACACACGCAAAGCTGCTGGTGTTACGCACGTTTGATCTTGCCCTTTGTGTCATTCGGGTCGGTCGGTGTGTGGGGGGTGGGTGGGGCTCATAACGAAACGAGGTCAAACGGGATGGAAAAAAAAAATACAAAAACAACAACAAAAAACCAACCCCGCCACCCCCGCCGCCGTATATAAAGCTAGTCCTTCTCGTTTTCTTGTTTTAATGTTTTGCTTCTTTCCTTTCTTTTGCAATTGTAGTTGTGTGTGTGCTTGTGTCTGTGCTTTTCTTCCTTTCCGTTTTTCATTGTCTAATTCCACTTTCTTTTGTTTGTTTCTTTTATGTCTCTTCTTTTGGAATCATTTTTTTTTGTATATTAAAGTGTTTTGGTATGATCACCTCATTCAATGACGTTTCGTTTTCCTTGTGTTTGTGTTTCGTTTTCTTGTTTGTGTCTCTCTTTCTCTTTTTTTTCTCTAACTGACGATGTCTCTTTCTTATGAATGTGTGCTTTGACAATTTGTTTTCTCTTTCTTTCTCACATGTTTAATGTATGTTTTGTGTTTCTTTCTTCTTCTTTCTCCTTTACACTTTAAAGTTTATGCTTTGCTTTGTTTTGTCTTACTTGCTAGTTTTTTGTTTTTGTTTTCTTTTTCTTGTTTAGCTTAATCTTGCCACTTAAACACATGTCTCTGTTTTGCATGATTTTAGTTGCTTTTGTTATCTAAAATACAATTTTGCCTGCTAATGGGTCATTGTTTTCATACTTTAATGTTCGATTTTTGCAAAGGTGTTTTTTTCTTCTTCTCTTCCTTTTTCCTCGCCGTTTTTCTTCTTCTTTTTGACTACCTTAATATGTTATAAATCCCTTGTATAAGTTGAATATAGTTATTTGTTTCTTTTCACTTGTCTTGCGGTTCTTTTTCCACTTTCTTTGTTTTTGTTTGTTTGTTTTCTGTTAAAAGAAAATATGTCGCGTATTTTTTTTTTGTGTTTGGTCACTGTGTTGTGTGTTGGTTGCGTTGTGTGTTATGTGCTATCATCGCTCACCGTAACGTACTCTCTTTCATTCATTTTAGCCCAATTGTTAAACAAAACGCTGCTTTTCACATTTAAATTTGCTAAAAAGTTGTTTCCACTCTTTTGCTCTGTGTGGGGGTGTGTTTGTGTGCTTTTCTTCGTTTTTGGTCATTCACTCTCACTCTTTATTCTTTTTGTTTTCGCTTATGTTTTGTGATTTGGATCATTAGACAGAGAGATTAGAATTGACCATCGGTCGGTTAAAGTTTATGATTCAAATCGAAGGGGAGATTTTAATTTCTTCTCGAGCCTTCCATCATCACTGCTGGTCGCACCTTTTGTGCTCAAGCGCAGTTAATAATTACAGCTAAAAACATATTTAGCAACTCGTCCCTGTGTAAGCCCTTGCGAAAGGCTTTGCAAAATCAAAATCTTCTCAGCGCTTCCGTTGTGGTGTATTTGTCAGTGTTTTATTGGGTTTGTTTTGTTTGTTTTTTTGTTGGAGAAACCTTTCTCAGTTGCGTTAGAATTTTTTTTCGTCTGTTTGCTTTATAAATTAGAAACAAACAAAACGGAAAACACATTTCTAATCTATTGATGGAGTCCTTCTAACCGTTCGATATCACCCCTCTCTCTCTCTGCAATACGCGAACGATATGATGATGGGGGTAATGTTTCAAGCCATGTAATGTCCTCTCGTCTCTCGTGAAGTGTGCGTCCAAAACACCGCCGCCACGAGCGATCGCGCGTTTTGAGAAAAATTAGCAATTTGGTGACCGCCATTTAAGATTAATCATTTACAATTAATATATGTATAATATACCTTTTTTCATATTATTTGTTACGATCCTTACAATCTAATTCCCGGTCTGAAGTTTCAGCTTACTGGTGGCACATGGACCGCCGTACTAATATATATATGTATGTGTCTCGCTTGTGTGTTTTTTGTTTGTTTGTTTGTTTGTTTTTTGATACTCTATGTTTCGACGAATGCGTGCTGCTGCCGCTTTTATCGAGATGCTGCTGACCTAAATACTTCCGTCTAGTCATTTTGCCCGCACGCGTTTCATCTGATGATCATGCTTATTATTGCGATATTCACGCGATGTCCAACTCTACTTCACATTAGAATCATTCCTCTCTTGCTTATACGCGAAATGGGTGATGCTGCTATGAATCAGTAACTGAATTTTACCCACGAACTGCTGTGTGTGTGCGTGAACTGGTTTGGTTGGTTGGTGGCTTTGCGATGGTGTGTTAAATAAAAAAAAAGGAAGCCCCAGTTCACACAGTTCGTCTCCGAGAAAAACACACTCCACAATTTTAAAATCCATCATGCTCATTATCAGTTTTGTTTTCCATTCACACTACTACACTTCTTCTCCTTCTTTTGTCAACATTAAATCCTACCCCACTTTAGAGATGCTTTCCGAGTGAAGCGAGCAAAATATATAAATGTACGTACATATATATAGAGCTAATATAAAGACCGTACTGCCTGCTGCTAATGTGTATGAAGGAAGGGAGTTACAAATGTGTGTTTAAACACGCTAGTGCGCAGGAGGTTCGAGCGAGCGAGTAAAGCTTACTTCCCGTTTTTTGCCAGGTTAGTTCCCATCCTCATCATCATACGTTTACTGAAACCTTCGTGCGAATCGACAATACAATATGATGCTACTACTGCACAGGCAAAACTAAACAACTGTGTAATGGGGGGCGGGGGTGTGGCTTTTAAAAGGGCACCTGTGGGTGCCTGGGAATGGGATCTGATCTGATTATTGTTGCGTGGTTGTTTTCTTAGTGAGCACTCTATCCGTTCTGGGTGGGTTGTTCATTCGCTCAGTGGTAAGATTCTGTTGTTTTTTTCGGGAAGGGGCGGAGTGAGGGTTTTGTGTATCGTTCGCGTGCTTCAAGCGCTTTGCACCTCTTATAAGTATCATACGATTAAGTGTAGCAGCCGAATTTGCAAACTACAGCTGCGCACCATCACACACACACACACACCATCACATACATGCATACGGAACAGAACACATCTTGAACCTTGCTCGCTGCTGTCCCCTAACAAAACCTAAATGGTGTAGCTGTCACCGTTCCTTGTCCGTTCTTTTCTTATTCCCGCCCGTGACATACATACAGTTTTGACACATTTTGCATTGATAAAAGCCTCCATACATTGAGAGGGGTTTGATTTGATTTGACTACAAATTCATCTACATAACCACGTTTTGTGTGGGGCTCTCTCTATAGCTTAGTGCTGTGTGATCAGAGTTTGTAAAAAGATTTGTGTTTACATTGTGTTAAATATTTTACACCTTTCCGGTAGTGCTACCCCTCCCCCACGGAACCACTGGGGAGGGTCTGATGAAGCATTATTCATGTTTTTCATGCTGAGTTCCCTCTTATCGTCTTACGTCTTAAGAATCTATGATTTGACCATTCATTAGTGACCGTACCGAAGAGCTTCAGTTTGTTTCGCTTAAGTTTGGATGATGATGTTTCGTTGGCGCATTCAAAGGGGGGATCCCCCTTCCCCCTTGCATATTCGATGCTCTTTCCCGCGGCAGACGAGATTTTGTTTTCCTTACACTTATTTACAACAAGTTGAAGAATTGATTGTGTTTGGGTGTATGAGTGTTATTGAAACTTTCTGTCTAATTCCCGGCACTCGTGTTGAGGTGCGTGTTTCGCATGAGACAACAACAACAACAACAAAAAAACACACCACACAACACATCGAGAGCTTTTGCTCGCTATGCTTTAGATCAAATCTATTCAAAATGGCGCTTAGTAAGCACACGAAACGAGCAAACCTTTTTGGACTATTTACAGCGCTGGCGCTTGCAAGTGTGTGCGTGTGTGTGCTGAGAGCGGGGGAAGCTTACTGGTAAGTAGTAGTAGTAGTAGTACTGAGAGCTTGTGCTAGTGTATAAAAGCGCGTGTATCTACTAGTAACTCTAGAGGCGAAATTATTCATCAACCCCTTGGGCTGGGCTCATGGAGGCGGTGGTAGAGACTGTTCTGTTCCAAACGCTGAGGGGCGGGAGATCTCGTAGAGGAAACTTAAACCACCAGCAGCGTGTTAGTGCCGAACGGATGGCGTTGTAGTTGCAAATTGTTTTGCACTTGAGCAGTGGGAAATTATCATTTAATGAATTATACATGGAAAGCTTGTATCTCCTCTTCCATATATACTGCTAACAAAAAAAAAAGAAACCTTATTCACCTACATCTCCTTCATCTCTCACCCTCTTTCTGTACTCATTCTACACTAATGCTGTCATAATATATTGGATATTTGTTTCCAGTAAATTAAACCGGTAGTAAAAAAAAACGAACACGCCAGCAGCTTATTTGACACACTCAAAACTAAACTCGTCTTGATTCCTTCGGTCGAACACTTCGCGAGTTCAGAGCCGCACAACGAGCAAATTCATAATTGGTAGCGTGTGACAGTCGATGTTAAGACGTAAAAAAAATCCCTTGTATTTTCACAATTGTACTAAACTATTATCGACTAAATACAACGTTTCACATCATTTGTCTCACTGATGATGGTGGCCGCCTTCCCCCACCGCGCGTTCTAGCGGTGTTGAACGTGATTGGGGCACTGATTGTAGCGTAAAGTGTTTGTGTGTGTGTTTTTGTGTATCAACAAGAGTCTATTGATAGTGTGTTGTTTGTATTGGTTGTTGCACGATGTCAAAGAAAAGGAAACGTAAAAACGTAAAGCTCACTGCAAACCCAACTTAATCTGGGGTTTGTTTCCTTCGTACATAAACACACGCAAGCACCAACAACATCATCATCAGCATCTGCTACTGGTAAGAGCTCGTAAGGAAGCGAATCGTTTTACAAACTAAAGGTTGCATATACGTTATGAAATAATATAAGGACACGTTAAACATTTAAAAACACACGATAACATGCAACGATCTGGTTGCAAAACACGAGACTGTTCTCTCTACTACACCTCTCTTGCGCTTTGCTAGAACACACTTATCTCGCTGGGTAGTGGTGATGCAATGAGGTGATAACTGCACAATTGCACATTCCTTTACCCTACATCCCCCTACATTACAGTATCTCGTGCGATTGCTTCCGCTCAATATTGGTACTGCAGAGCTTTGCAAACTACGCGCCCGCATGGTGTTCGGGGGGGTGTTTGCGCGTAAAAGCTTGCCAACATCATTCGGGATCATCATCCGGGGTACAAAATTAAAGCATCAGTGGGTTTTGCGTTACACCTGACAAACGGGTGAGAGATCTCGATAGCATAGTGATTGATTGAATTTGATTTACGATAAAAAACCGCTTCGGCTGCTGCTGCTGCTGCTGCCGATGTTGATTGTTGATGATGCTGCTGCTGCTGCTGGATCATCACCACCAACAGAGCAAGCTGGCGCCGTTGGTTTCGGTACTGCTTTTTTGTTGTTTTAGTGACTTCGGGATGCATCTCCTTCTTCCTCTTCTTCGCCGTATCCTTCTTCTCCTCTGCACACTGCAGCAGCAGCTGTGTATGTGTGTGTGTGCGTGTGTCGTCCGATGAAGACTTTGCCCACGATTTAGGCAAAGTACATAACCTTTTTGGTGTCGGCGTGTACGGTAATGGCGCGGGCCATCGCGCCCGGCGTTCTGTCCTCGGAGCAACCGCTCTGGTGCGATCCTTCGCCCGAATCGTGCTCCTTCTCGACCAAGTGGTACCTGTGGGGAGAATTTAATGGATTAACAAACTGGTCCATCCAAAGTGAAGTAGTTAAATCTAGACTGATGGTGGGAGCTCGGAAACGGACCAACCCGATTCCGATTCCGTGTTCAGAATCAATTCCGGAGCCAATTCCGATGCTGGAACCGATTCCGATGCTGGAACTGATTCCGATTTCGGAGTCGATTCCGGAGTCGATTCCGGAGTCAATTCCGGAGTCGATTCCGGAACAAATTCCGGAACAAATTCCGGAGTCGATTCCGGAACAAATTCCGGAGCCGATTCCGGATCCAATTCCGGAGCCGTTTACGGAACCAATTCCGGAACTAATTCCGGAGCCGATTCCGGATCCGATACCGGAACCAATTCCGGAGCCGATTCCAGAACCAATTCCGAAGCCGATTTCGGAACCAATTTTGGAGCCGATTCCGGATCTACTATCGATTCCAGAAAACTTTGGAGCTAGCCGGAATCGATTCCGACGAAATCTTCATTTTTTCCATCACTAATCTAGACATTGGTGTGTGTGTGTGTGCCGTCTTACCTCGCCCTAAATGCGACCAAATGTGCGTAGTAGGCAGGAGCTGGAATGGAAACGGATCGGGTACACCGGACGTACGTGTGGCACAGCTGATACGTGAGGCACTGCAGCTCGTCCGACTCGAAGTGATTGTCGTCCCAGAGCACGTGGTAGTGGGACGGGCGACTCGTGCCCTGCAGCGATGCATACAAAAATTGCAACATTAATCATACTTATCTGCACGTTAACGACAAAACAGCCAAAGCAACACGTACCTGAATGCCCTGGTGGCTGCACAGGTAGAAGTCAAACTCGGTCGGATGCGTAATGCCCACGTCCACGGTCGTGCCGGCTGGAATGTTGCCCGATTTGCCGCTCTGCTCCTTCTTGTCCGCGCAGAACAATCGCGTGTGGTGCCGCTTCTGCACCACGATGAACGTGATACCCGGCTTGTAGTCGGCCTCCAGCTTGATGCACGCCTCGCGGATCGCCGTCAGCTCGTGCTGCAGCACGTGCGGGAACTGGCCCTCGGACACACCGTCCCGGTAGAGGATGATGCGGTGCGGCTTGAACCCGCCGGTCGATTTGTAGAACATGATCAGCAGCTCGCGCACCATGCTGCTCAGCTCCTGGATGATCTCCTGCCGGTGCTGCTGGACGCGCACCGTCGCCGCGTACCGGGACGGATGCGCATCCATCGAGCCGACGACGGCCGCAATCGACGGTTTCTTGTTGTCGCCGGCCGGCGGGTGCGTCACGTCAGCGCCGAGGAAGATGACCGGCTCGTCGAATACCTGTGTTTTATGGGTGGTGATGTAAAAGAGAAAAGTGTAAAAACGTTTATTGACTCAGTTTCCCGATTCGACGGGTTTGAATTACGCACCTTTGGTCTGATCGATGGCACCAGAATCGAGTTGATTCCACCAAGCTTCACGTTGATCTTCAGGCAGAGATTGGACAGCGTTTGGGGCGACGTTTTGTTCACGTTCTTCGCCTGCACACACTGCGTCGCCATACCGAGCACCGTGTCGCCGACGCGCTTTACTTCCGCTGTAACACACAAAATAATACGCAAATTGCATTAAGAAACAATGAAACGCTCCTTTTGCTCCTGCTCAAAACCTACCGTAGACGGGCGTTTTGCCGGGCAGCACCACCACGACGAGCTGCAGGTGGCTGAACGTGCTCTTCAGATATCTAAACATCGGCTCCACCTGGTCCGGTCCGGTCGCGTACTTGCAGAAGCACGGCTGCCCGATGATCGGCATACCCGCGTCGTTCGAAATCTTCTGCAGCTGCTGGGTAAAGTTGCGCAGCGCGTCCTCCCGCACGGTGCGCTGGGGCGCGAAGCAGGCGATCGCCCACACGCGTATCTCGACGCCGGTAAAAAATTGTTTGCCTCGCATATCCCAAACCCCTTGGTTTGGTAATGCTAAGCTCACCTTGTTCTGTGGACCGGAGAGTAACTTTTTCACTTATTTTAATATGCCTATTACGGGGTGCGGGCCAGGGCCAAATGGCCACTGTCGAGGCGCGCGCGATCAGGGCCAGTGTTTGGTTGTGCGTGCGTGTATGTATGAGTGTATGTTAACTGTTTTGGTTTGTGGGTTCGGCGCGCTTGCTTGCTACGACCTGTGAAATCCGTCCGGGGTGGAGGAACCGGTTCCACCAATCGTAGCAAACGGCTGCCCATCCACCCATCAACACGACGACACAAAACACGTGTCCTCGGCGTTCGCTCGATCTTGGGGAGGGGGCATTGCGTGCCACACCACTCATAGATAACTTACTTGTCCGCTCATGCTGGAAACGCGCCCACCGTACTGTAGCTTCGGCGGGGGCAGCACACGGCCCCGCACTTCCATCATGTTGTTCGAGATGGTCAGGCCGAACTCCTGCACGTACGCGTCGTTGTTGAAATCGGCTCGCCGCACCAGATTGTTGATTTCTCGCTCCCTGTAATGAAAAGGAATACAAAAGAATGAGCAAGGAAGAATCGTTTAACCGGCCCGTGACGGACAGAGCAACCACACACCACTTCCACTTACCGATCGGGTGCCGAACGGGCAGTCGCTTTGATCATGGTCGATGTTTGCATGTCGGTCAGCTTCTTGATGCAGCGCTGGCCGGCCACAATGTTGCACACCTCCAGCGGCAGGTAGGTGTGTTTGTGCTCCTGGCCCACCTGCAGGCAGGGCAGGTGCGGATAGCGCAGCTTCATCTTGTACTTGTCGAGGAAGTATTTGGCCACCGTACACTCGACCGTTTGGCCGTTCTCTAGCTGCAACGGGAAGCTGTGCGAAAAACGGTAAGAGTGTGATTAAATTATACAGTTTTTGCACATTCTATTTATAGCTCTATTNCCGTTTGGCCGTTCTCTAGCTGCAACGGGAAGCTGTGCGAAAAACGGTAAGAGTGTGATTAAATTATACAGTTTTTGCACATTCTATTTATAGCTCTATTTGTTCTATTTCTTATAGGGATATCCAAGCATGGTCATTGGGCCGGTCTGGTGGTACAGTCGTCAACTCGTACGACTTTACAACATACCCGCCATGGGTTCAAGCCCCGAAATGGAAAGTGGCTCCCATACATATAGGACTGAGTATCCTGCTATGGTAACGAATAAGTTACTAAAAGCGCCGAGCTTTCAATAGTGATTACAAGTAGGCCTTGACCGACAACAGTTGTTGAGCCCAAATAAGAAGAAGAAGATATCCAAACACATAGTTGGCAAGAGTTACGAATAGTTGCAAGGATTTAAATCGTTTACTGTTTAATTTGCACCTTTACAAAAATACATCAAGCAAACCCTGCAGTACGTCATAGTTAGGACTCTTTTGTGATTTAACTCACTCACTCATCGGACTATGTTCAATTCATTCAATTCATTTTGAAGGAATCTTTATATCATTTTAGGTAGAGATATCCAGAGTTTTAAATTCCATTTTCGATCTTTAACCTATTCCCAATTGTTTGTTCCAGTTCCAAATCTGTACATGGGAACTGAGATTAGGTGATACGGCGAAATGGGCCGTTCTTACAAAACTGAGATATGTAATAGCTTTTGCTTATTCTTAGTATTCTTATCAAGACTGTTTTTACTAGTTATTGATATTTTAAGCTTCTGTTGATGTTCAATACTCCTTTAACATAAGCTATTTTCAATGTATGCATCTTAGTTTCTGTCCTATTATGTTAGAAGTCTTCCTTATTTGTTCCTGACTAAATATCTCTCAAACTCTTTACGGTAGGTTTATTCAGTGTAGAAGAGTGACTATAGGGATTGGAATCGGTAGCTCACTCTTTTGAGCTGCACCGACTAACGATTCACTCCAGCCTGACAGGAATCAAATCCTAGCTCTCTTCACTTCTCTCTTTGTGACTCTAACGCGAGTAACCCGCCATTATGAGATTATATTCCCTGAATCGTTGTTGAATGTTTTGGTGAATCAATTTTGGTGGTCATGATCATGAAGTGAATCATATAAAATATAACAGGGAACAGTGAAATGATTTATATTAACTGTAAGTCCTGAGTGTATCCCACATTTACTTTCAGAATTCTGAATCCTACACTCATCTCTTAGTGTTGGGTTTCATGAATCTTTCGTTGAAATTCACTTATATGAATCTTCCGCGATGAGTGATTCGAATCTAAAATCGAAACTCCGAAGATTCATTAATTTCTGAAGATTTATGAATCTCTAAAGTTCCATGTATCTCCAATGCGTCTTGAATCTCGAAAGATTCATGTATCCTATAGATTCGTGAATCTTTCGAGATATATGAATCTTTTGAGATTCATGATTCATGAGATATGATTTTTCGAGATTCGTGAATCTTTCCAACCGAGAATCAGATTGATTGAATCATTTCAAAGATTCATTGAGATTCATTAATCTAAATCAGATTTGTCCAACATCTCTATTCCCAAGTTGTTTTAGCTCCATCATCCCGTATTTCAGTAATCCCTCTACTCAGTTTAGAGGCATATCCGTCCCATTCATAATCATCCATTACCGATTTCCTTTATTTTTGTCCTTTTCCTATTCGTTGCCTAGCTTCCAATTTGAGCTATGGAACTGAAACTGATCCAAATCACTAGCTATGTTTTGTACAATTGCTAATTATGCATTCTAGTACCATTAAACCACACAGATTACACATCCTAAAACTTATAGCAAATGAAACATCTCCCACTTTGTGCCAGTTCAACTTACGATTGCATTTGTGCGGGTCGTCGCGTCACATTGCAGACGCGATACTTGCGCCGCATCGTACCGCAGTGGGTGATTTCGATCTTGAGCCCCTTGATTTCCTTGGTGAACTTGACGCGCTGCGAATCGGTCAGCGGTTTGCGCTGCTCGTTGATATCTCTGATGTCCAGCACCTCGCACATGAACTCAATCACCGGCTGCGCCTTGTAGAACGCGGTAGCCGATACTGCAAAGCGAAGAATAAAAGGAGTTATTATGTGTTGTCCATTTTGCTGTCAAAAAAACATTATCTTACCGTCAATATTAAGCATCATCTTCCACTGTGAGGGTCTGACACTCTGATGGAAACCGAACCACACCTCACGACCACCGCCCAGAGGATGATAGTAGCTGCAAAAAAAGACGTTACAGAGACAGATGGTTACATCTCCAGAAAGAAACTCCACTCGCGACGCCTTTCCACTTACCCATCCGGCGAGCTGAAGAAGCTTCGCCCGACCGGTGTGTAGGTCATGCTGGGCAGATGGCGCATCACCACATCCAGCGCCAGTATCGCATCGTACGGTATCTGGCGGGTGCGGCCCTCGAGCGCCTCCTCCAGGTTGAACAGGGACACCTGCGCGACCCACTTGATCGTGACGCGGAACACCCGATCCTTGCCCTCGCCCGGTAGCGTTACCTCCAGCTCGACGCGATCGTTCCCGATCGGGAGCAGATCGCGCGTGTACAGATTGTTGCGCCCGTCGAACACGGGCTTCAGCGCGCCGAACATCTTGCTGTACGCGTGCACCATCGTTTCGATGATTTCGCGATTCACCTTGCGCGGGCACTTGTCCGGCTGGATGTTAATGTCGTAGTGGTGCACGAACCCGCGCGGCATCGTGATCTGGAAGTGGTTGGCCCGCAGCACGATCGGGCGGCCCTCCCGGCCCAGGTTCGGCCGGCGCGGGCATGTGAAGACCGGTAGATCCGGCGGTGCCGGCGGTGTGGCCGGCACGACACCGAGTGCCTGCGCACCCTGCGTACCCGTCGTCGTCGCCACCGTGGTCGGGTTGACCGTCGCCCCAGCCGGAGGTGCTGCAGGAACGTCGAATCCAATCCAGTCGCAGGGTTTGGTCAGGGGGGCGCCAGGGGGATTAATTTAGAGCCAAGGGGTTTAAAAAAGGAAATTTAAATTTTACACAAAATTCCACAACCGATTCAAGTCGATCGTTGAGCATTGTATAAATTGATTGATGGTCGAATTTGGAGCATGATTTTAATGGATCGAAACACAAACCAAAGATTGTAAACAGTTGATAGTTGTGTTGTTGTTCGATGAGGGGAATGAAAAGAAGGGAAAAATAAACAAGAAAAAAGGCATTAACATGAGTGCTGCAGAAAGTGAGCATACGAGAATGATGTTGTTTTGTCCCTGCAGAGAACAAGCGAAGAGTATCAGACTCCACACCTGCTTGGTACATCATTGCACACTCACACACACATTTCGTGTGCAAACCCGACGTGGACTATGTGGTGGGCAAACAAAAACGTGGGAGCGAAAGTGCTGTGCTCCCATTCTTAATTGCTGTCGGGATACCTAAAGTGAAACACGCTACCCTATTTGCACAAAACGAACCCTATTACAGAGCCCTAGCACTGTCATTATAACCTGAAACTATTTACACAGAGAACACATTAATACACATTCTGGCTGTGTTACTAAATACGCTTTTGGTGTTATGTTTTCATATACATTTTGCTGTCCAAATCGTATGCTAAGCTCCAATGAATATTTTCTTTTAAATTTCGATTAACGTTTAGTAATTTCAACATAACCTCCTAGGCTGTAACAAGCGCGGTTTGAGCGTGTCTGTTGTGTGTGGAGGGAGTAAAATGAACTGAACATAAATTGAGCCCAAAATAAAAGCAATTTAAAACAAAGATAATAATGTAATGAGCATCGATGCGCAAATTGCAATGGAAGCAGTTGCAGCATTTACCCTTTTCTCTAGTTTTATGTTTCTATTTTTTTGGATTATGTAAGTTACGTTCTTTTGATTACTTTTGATAATTTGTTCGAATGATGTGTATTAAAGCAGTTAGTCACAGACGAATAATTTACAAAAAAGTTAGGGATTACAACAAGGCGCTGACTCTTATGTACACAACTGCTTTAGTATAGTTAATCGTTAACATTAACATTAAATGTAAAGCAAACATCATCAACAACATCTAAAAATATTTAAAGCAAAACTCATTCGCGCCATTTAAATGTGTTGTTATAATGTTATGGAGCTATGATTAAAGTAGAATAAACTAGTTTTATAATATTATATGATAATTTTAAGAATTGAATGAAATGTAAAATTACAATTAAAATTGAATTTAATATAATTTTTCTTTACTCTTCTTGGAGTCAGAGTCGATGAATACTATTTAAAAAAAAATGCTTAAACGGAATAGCTAAGTAAAACAACAAAACAAATAAAACAATTCAAAACCAAAGTCATAAAATGGTAAACATTGAAAAAAAAAATTACACAAAAACCAATACATGTTTGTGAGCAAAACATCCTGCTTTGAATTGTTCGAACACACCAAAACCAAAGATTCGAAATGTTCTTGTGTTCTTTTCGAAGTAATCTTCCTTTCCATTCTTTCTTCATAAGGCACATTGCGGTGTTGTTGTTTTCTTTGTTTTTGCAAATTTTGATGTTGTAAATTTTGGACTTTTCGAATGCAAATACATATTCATAAATTAACGCATCGCGCTCATCATCCTAAGTGCGCTCCTTCTTCAATGTTTTCAATTGCATCTGGGTGGTTTGTTAAATTTTCCTGTTCGTAGCTGTTTCTTCTTCTTCTTCTTCTTCTGTATTGTTTATATGTGATGATGATAATTTATGAATAGGTAGTATTCGAAAATGTATCGAAACAAGAAGATAAAGCAGGTAGTTTACGTGAGAGTGTATCGAAGCTGGTCTGCGACTGAGACGGACTTGGAGGCCTTGGCGGCGAAGAAGTCCATGGTGATTCTAAAAATAAAGAGAAGAAAAAAAAGAGAACGAAAACGATATTTTCTTTGCGCATTTTTGTTTTTTGAGGGGTGAGGGGTGGGGGAGGGGTGGTTTCGGGAGCAGTGGGGAGAGTGGTGGTTTTGTTTTTGTGTGTTTTTTTTGTAGACAAAACCGGAAACAAAAAAAAGAAGGACATTTTATATTTGGGTGTGCAGAAAAAAACGAAGAAAAATGTATAAATCAAGGAAGCAAAACGATAACTCGAAGGAAAGGATTGGTAAAGAAGAGAGAAAGTAACTCTCCATCAAAACTAATGATCTTAAGGCAAGAAAAATAGAAACATAGTTGAACAAAAAGGGGAAAATTCTAGCTACCAAAAAAAAACGCACGAAGAGAATGCTACAAATTATTCCGAATCCATTGTTCCGCACTGCCGTTCGACCTGGAAAAAGCCTGTCGTTTAAAGAAATATAGTCGTACTACAGATACAAAATCGAAGAGCGATGTTTTATATTCCCTCCCTCAACGTCACAGCCGGTGAGTCAGAAGCGGACAGGGATTATTCATCCAGCCACTAATTGCATCGAATGCAGTTGTTCTGGACTAACCCTTGCACCATTACCGAGATTCGCATGAGTCATACAGGCGACATTGCAGCAACAGCGCACAGCGGCACAGATCTAGTACGTAGGTGGTGCTTGTTTGGCGAGTGGTGTTAGAAGTGTTAGCGAAATGAGGTATGATACAAACATCGACAAAGCGCATAACTTGCATAACAAAAGCCGAGATTGAAGGGAATAATCGCCTGTGGAGGTGAGAAGCGCAGAACTTCGTTGAAAGTGTCTTTTGCCAATTGGATTAGAAGAAGAAGTGATCGCGCTTTGGCAACACGGACACACAAACACACACGCCCATTCTGCAGCGTCATGCACGGTCAGCAACACGCGACAAAACACAGCGCCTCCTAAGATTAGATTTATTTACATATATGTGCACACATACCAGATAATAGGAGAAGCACACACACACACACACACACACACACACACACACACACACACACAGACACCA
>VTWG01002045.1:0-30137 GCA_008817895.1 Anopheles fontenillei
ATTGTTGTTTCCGTTTTCATCATTTCTTGTTTTTTTTTTCTTTGTGACTCTTTACAGATCGCACCAGAGGATGGTTTACCAACGGTGGTGTGTAGTTCCTGTCGTGATCAGCTCGAATCCTGCCATCGGTTCCGTCGGGTGGCTCACAGGACGCAGAAATCGCTCCAGAGCTACCTCAGCTATACGGCAGCACTTGCTGGAAGTGAAGAGGTAAGTCCGAAACGAATGAACTGATTGGGGCATTGAAGACCCCAATAAATCACAATTACACGGCAGATGTCGCTTCTGTAAAGAGTGTCAGCTCATTACAACGCCGTTGAAATCTCATACAAAGGGTTTCAGTTTATTTAAACTCTACAGTATAAGTATGTTGCAGTAAGTTCTTTCCTACCAATGAGTGAAAGATAAATCACCACATTATATTCGGCTCNGTGTGTAGTTCCTGTCGTGATCAGCTCGAATCCTGCCATCGGTTCCGTCGGGTGGCTCACAGGACGCAGAAATCGCTCCAGAGCTACCTCAGCTATACGGCAGCACTTGCTGGAAGTGAAGAGGTAAGTCCGAAACGAATGAACTGATTGGGGCATTGAAGACCCCAATAAATCACAATTACACGGGAGATGTCGCTTCTGTAAAGAGTGTCGGCTCATTACAACGCAGTTGAAATCTCATACAAAGGGTTTCAGTTTATTTAAACTCTACAGTATAAGTATGTTGCAGTAAGTTCTTCCCTACCAATGAGTGAAAGAGAAATCACCACATTATATTCGTCTCTAAACAACTTGTCATAATTTATCACGGATCACTGAAAGTGTAGCAATTGCCGTCTTTGTTCCCAAAACACCACAAAACCTCTGCAACATTTTGTTGACCCTGGGGCGCCCTGGGGTCGTAACATATCAGACTGCCGATTATCGACTAAACTCAATCAGAAGTAAATTGCGTTCGCGTGTTCGGAATGGTGAAACATTATGCTAAGGATCTAGGACATTGCCGACGGATGTCTGACAATGCGGGAAGGGAGGGGGCGTTAATAGCGGGGAACGGTTTTGATAATACACCAAAGCCACTTCGAGCGTTAGCGTTGTCCTAATTTTCTGAAGGTGTGTATTGGTGTATCGACGTGTACATCAAGATGCCACATTTGACCTCCTTCGAGGAGGTTTATTTAGCTTCACTCACTTTGCGACTGTGTTCCGATGTCCTTAGATTGATTGATGATGTGTTACTACCACACTGAAGGTATTTCAGTTTTGGATTCATCGCGTAGCATGTTACGAAAAATCGATCAGGGTGTTTTGGAGTTGCGGATGTGTAAAAGAAAAACAAAAACTAGAGAGAACTTTCTTTTATTTGCGAAAATATAAATGGCAATTTACAACTTCTGCAATGTTGTATGCAAATATCCTCTTCTAGCTCTTCATGGATTTATATTAAACTAATATTGTTTCGCTTATTTCCTTCGCGAACTGTTACAATCCACCAAAGGAGCGTTAACCGCTTTAGCAATGCTGATGAGCTGGCGCCAGGCGCAAATTGCATTATCAAACGCAGCAAATCTCGCGGACAAAGACCGTGTCAGGAAACCGTTTTGCCGCACGTTGTTGCAGCAACCGGTCGAGCGAAATTGTTGGCCCGGGCGCAATGAACGTTAGAACGTAAATAAATAAATAACTATCACTGCTGGGGCGGAGGAGGAGGAATAGACGGAACGCGGACCGTTTTGCATGCGATAGTGCACAACCTAATGCAATCCCGCTCGGGGTACCCCTTTCCTTCGCTCCTTTGGGTTAGGTTGCGACAGACGAGAGTGATGTATAAATACAAACAACATGTAAATATGCATCATTTGAATATCATACTTTCATCCATCCTTCATCCATTTCCCGGGTCAGTGCTTGATGCCGCGAAATACCACCGTTCTGCAACATTCAATTTTCTCTGACCGGCGGCGGGAGGCGGGAGCGGCAAGGGTTGCAAAGCTGGATCGTGCAGCAAAGTCAAACCGTAGTCCCGCTGGATGTGTCGGAGCAGTTGTCGGGTTCTTTGTCTCGGGGCTGGTGCGCGATGATTTGTTTCTTTGGCACCTTTTATGGGTTTCCTATAGCTAAACGGAACGGGCAAAGCAAAGCGGCGAGTGTATATGAGTGTAACGATCTTCAACGGGTTGTTCTTGTTGGGTCGTGACAGTGTGTACTGTTGTAAAAAGCATATCCCAAGCTTTCATATCAACTCAACAAAACATGGATATCGGGGTTGGGAAGTTGATGGGGAAGATGCGACACTTCTTCAAATATTGAGCAACATTGACGTGTGTTTATGCGACAGAGATGGCACTTTGGTGCAGCGTTCGTATTCGGGATTTTGTTCCGATGCACTTCGCTGAGGGATTAGTCATAGCGGGGAGATAGGGAGGTCAGAATGTTGTGTGGCTAGGGAGAGCAAATTCAGCGTTCTTGGATGCAGCATCTTTAGAAACCGCAGAAAACTATGAAATCGTTATTTTCCCATTTCCTCACTATCTACTGCACACTGTTTCCTCTTCTGTGGGTGAATATGTGCATATCTGTGAGCGTTTGTTGGTTCAATGCACTCTGCATTGCAAACGATGTATGCGCACACGGTAAATTTATTGCGCAAATGTTTGCCAACGCTTTAAGGGAAGCTTTTTCTCGTCCACTCGTACGCTGTGTTGGTGTATGGAATCTATTCCATGGTTTATTGTCGTATCACGTACGGAAATCATATTTTGATTTATCAAATTTCCTTCAGAATTTGTGAGCAGTGAATAAGATGGTGGACTATTCAAAAAAGAAATTCAAAACCTCATGAAGTTCAAAAAAAATCTTTCATGATTTTGGGGTGTCTGAAATCGTATTTGTTGAATTAAGCCGCTAGACAGGACTTTCACCTATCAGTATCATCGCTATCGAGTAAATCGGATAAAAATCTTTATTCTTTACGTTCAAAAATCTTACATTCTAATAGATTTTTCCCCTAAAGATTGATCTATCTTCGGATTTTATTATTTATTCATCTTGCACAGTCTTTGCGTTCGACAGTCTTTGCTGCTATCAATAACATGATGAATCGTTTAAATTTGTCGATGACATAAACCGTAGCTTCGAAGCACGGGAGAAACCGAAACGTCACAACTGTCGAAGACTCGCCAACAAGCTCGCTAACCCTCCTTCAAGCTACCACCGTACACCCTTAGCGTTTCAGACGTCTCTTCCTTCTTCTCATTGTCCCAAATCCACTCGCTTCACGTTTAGATCCAGTTTACGTTTGCGTTACATTTTGCGTTTACCCTCCGCCTCTTCCCATCGGCGAGTCTAGGCATCCTAGCGCGGTAATCATCGTCGCAAGTGGGTGTGACATTCCACGGAATATATTTCTCGAAATCAATAAAGACACAAAATCATCTCCCGGCCATCATGCTCGAGAAGAGGGCAGGAGAAGCGAGGGCATAAACCCCCAGATGCAGCAACTCCAAAGTGCGCTAGTGCTTGCGAGTGAGGAAAACAAAAAATGGCACACCATTAATCATAATTCAATGTTTTGATGTGTACCGTGCGCGGGAGGAAATGCGAATGTGGGTGTGGGTGGTCAAATGGATAGAACAACTCTGCTCTGCTGCACGATCTTCGCTCGGGTTTTTTTTTCTGCCTTTGACGGATTCGATCCGCATGAAAATAACCTTTTTGCTGTAGGTTGCCTTCACCGAGATGTCTCCAATCGGCTGGAAATGTGTGTTTATGTTGCTTCACTCAGGTTCGGCTTGTTCTTTGTACAATATTTGTTTCCTCTTCAATAACTTGTGATATAGACAACTGTCATCTTACTGACGCCGTTGAAGGGGCCAACTCTCCCACTTCGATAGAAACGGTTGCGTAAGCAATGACGATAATGCTCCGCAGTATCAAAGGGCCTACAGTACTGTTGATTTCGTTGTTTTCATCATAATAGCTTGACAAGTTGAGTGCTTTAATGTCTGTGTACAGTTTAAAATGGGAATGATAAAAAATCCATTTAGGACGAATCATTAAATGTTTAACCCTCTTTAATTTCCGACGCAATCTCAAATGATCTTCTTTGTTTACCGTTGATTTGCAGCCATTTTTCCTTTATTAACAACTTCAGTTTCTCCGTATAAGGATCCACCGTGAAGTCCACGCTCCCGTGGTCTATTTAGCATCTTCGTTTTCCTGCTTCAGGAACCATCGAAAACCCTCACGCGCAGATGGCAATGACCGGTAGTAGCTGAAGGGATTGAGTCCAACCCGCCTGCCCGCCCGGACGCGTAAAGCTAAAGGAAGCGGATAGTCGCTCGGGAGTGAGTTCGATTTGCATATTAATTGAAAATTTACTCACCTCAGTTGGACTTCTGGCGCCGGCTGTTCCCTGGGTACAATATGCAACACCTCGGGTCGATTGCATACTCGACATATCGGTTCGGCAAAGCCTATCCAATACCGTTTTTTTCCCACCGTACTAGTTTGGGTGTTTATGTTCAATGGAGTTTGAGCAGACCAATTAGTATACTATTTGAAATTCTCATTAGTTGCCAGTTTGTTTCTGTTTATTTTTGTAAAGTATCACTGACAGCATATTAAGGTAAAAGTAGACTTAATAATAGTATGTAAGATGGTTTTCAATTCAAATTAGGATGTTCGAATTTACATTAGTCAACTATTAAATTTAACCAATTTAAAATGAAGTTTTATCAAACGTTCGAAGAAAAGCTATTTTAAACAATTTTCTCTATTGATCAATGCTTCAACCGTAAACATTGGATCATCCTTTCTTCACATGCACACACTCAAACACCTTTTTAACACCTTTTGCTCAGGTGGCAGATGTTGGCGATATTGGAGGACCAAACGCTCGATTTGAATATAATAAACCGGGCCCGAAATTACCTCCACAATCTTATCCCGATCAGTCGGTAACATTATTCACGGTATCTTTCCGCCTCCCCCTCGTCGAATGGCGACGTTCGCTCGCATCGTCCTGCTCGGAGCTAACATCATCTGCCCCGAAACATGACCAAGCAGAAACCATCACGAAGCACCTCTACCTCCTCACTGGACACGATCAAATAAACAAAATACGAAGAAGGGGGAGAGAGAGAGAATGCACACCCGATAGTTGTTTTAAAAACAAGCAAGCGAGATGAAAAATGAACGAAACCAGCAATAGTAAAAAAAACACATTAAAGAAAGGGCACAAGTACACAGAAAATGGCTAAATTTTTGGAGTTCACCATCCGTCAGACGAAAGATGGTGAAACCGTTTCAGTTCGCTGGTCCTTTCCTTGCCGGTGCTCGTTCCGAGAGACCGTTTCGAAATCCCCGTCCAGTCTAGTCAACACCAGGGGCAATATCAGGCAAAATAGGTTGCCTCATTCCCCTCCAGCCCCTTGCACAAGCTGTGGGACGGTGCTGTGTCAGGCACAAACTGTACCGAACTCTGAAGAAAAAAGGGTTTCGCTACGCGTTCGGTCATCAAATTTAATTAAAATTACATCCAAACCGTTGCCGAGCTTCCCCACGTTGTCCGAAATGACTTTGTAGCTGCGCCGTGTGTGTATGTTATCAGAGTAAGAAGGAAAGAGAAATATCGGTTAAAAGAGGGAGGGGGGGGGGTGACACGGTTGCGTGGGAGGAGCGCGATAGATTTGGATCTTTTTCGGAGGGAACAATGGGCTCATAAAAAAAACCTCCGCTGTATTTGGTGGACCCTTAACGCACCTTTTGGGAGTTGGAAAGTGCTGGAGAGGGAGTAGAGTACATTCAAATTTTTGCGTAGCTCCTCCGATGGCTATCCAATAGAGTCGGGCACTTGTGAGTGAGAGCTCGCGGGCGCAACCTTTCGCCTCCTAATGCCCTCCCCAAGCATTGGCGGGCCTGTTACGCTGCTTTTTGTGGGGGGGGCAGTAAAGCTGTTAACCGGAGACGATGGCGGTGGTCACGGGAGGAAGGAAGAAAACATCGCGAGCAGCGAGAACTTGTCACGTTTTCATTTTTAATGTTATTACCTTGCCTCGGATCGGTTAATTTCTCACCCGTCGCGACCGATAAGAACGCTCGTTTTTTGTTGTTGTTCAAGACGCGTTGCGTAAAGTGTAGCGCAAAATGTCGTGCCGAATGATGCCTTTCCTTATTAAGAAGATAAATAAGGAATGAAAATGCGATAGAAGAGGACGTTTTGCTTCCCAGGAGTTGGAAACACACCGTGATAGTAACACGACTTTTGCCTCCAAACCATGCCAACGATCGTACCCGATAAAGAGATCTCCTACCTCCTAGCCTATCGGCATTAATTAATTGCTCTCGATTCATTAAGTGCTCTTCCATCGCGGGTCATCACGTGGTGATGGTGGAAAACAGAGCTGTTAAAACCCACCTCGATCGTGTGCATACCCTCCTGGCGGTCCCTCGGTTCACCTCCTTCCGAAATGCGTTCATCAAAGATAAATATGAGTTGTCACGAGCGGTCTATTGGGACCATCGATCGTTTCGCCAAGGCGCACGGCACGATGCTATTTTAAAAATCGATCCTACCAACGGCATCCGCTTTTGCGACAAACTTAACGATACATGGAGACGAGATCCTCCCTCGCGTCGAGCGGGTATGATTTACGTGCCGGCGATGATCTAGATTCGTGTGTGAGAGCGAAGGCATCTCTTAAGAAGCACTGCTACATGGCGCACTGCAACTGCACCTAAGAGCAAGAAGCAGAGCATTGCTGTGCGTCGCGTGTGAGTGGATGGTCAAAAATAAATGACTGTAACGCATTTTGAATCATTCACCTTCGTTGAGAGCTGTGGAAAGGAATTGGAAAGGGTTGTTGGGTGAATCCGGTACGATCGGTTTGCTTAAATATCGCTTAACTAGATCTTCAGAATATCGCTTCCCTCCTCATTACGCGACTTCTATCGGTAAGAGGCGCCATTTTTCATTCAGAATCCATCCCATTCAGTCCCCCAAGCGTTTGGCAACGCATTAATAGGGGTAAATATCCAATGCTAGAATGCGGGAGGTCCCACACAGTTTGAAAATTATAGTTTATTTACCATCCCGAATCACTTACATCCACCCTCACGGACATTCGTCTGCGCTGATTCCTCCAAAATGTATCACACAAATCTCGATGCTCACGGATCAACCAGAGATCGCGTACGGCCGGAGTATTGGGAGGTGAAAATACGATTTTCTATTAACAATCAATCACTGTTCTGATCCACATAGGCCACACCGGTACATCGTGCATATATTCACTTCCACCGAACGGCGATTTATCATGTGTTACTTCTTCTGGCTGGAACTTTTTTAAGCGGGAATGTAACATTATAGACGAGTCGGATGAGCAGCGCTCTGTCAAATGTAGTCAGTGCAACGCCCCTTCTAAACGCCCACATCGGGTGCCCATATGTGTGCCGGGTTGTAGGGTGTGAGCGGAATCCATCATTCGGAGTATGAAATGTGAACTCGTTTTTCTTGGGAAGGAATAACTTTTCCGGTACACACATTCGGCGCGCGTAAACCGTTTACTTTAGCCTGTGGGTTCTTCGCGAGCGTTAGGTCGGTTTATTTGATTAGCTAGCCCCGCGGAAGCTGCGCCGGTCGTAATGGTGATGGGAGGAAGTGTGGTCTTCAGAGAGATCGATGCTACTCCCACGCGCTGTTTGATCGACCGTGTACAAGACTGAGTTTGAAGAATCGGTGATAAAGCGTAGAAAGTTTGAGCCACGGTGGTGGTTAAGGAAGTTTTTGAAAGAGTTAAGGATGAATGCAAAATGCTTGTCAGTTCATTGCCCCATTTAAGCTTTTGTCATAACATAAAGTTTCTCATATCGAGTGAATGTAAACTTTTGAAGGTTATTGGATTTTGATTATGTTTGTGTTGGGATAGTTTGTTTGGAGTTTTTAGATTGGATACTAAGTTTTAGTTTCCAAATAAAAAATGACGTTTTCACCTTGTATTTACAGCAATATATAAATAGTTCAAATTATCTCCACTCCACTCCACTATCCGCTGTAGCTTATCGATCTTGTGCAATTTTCTTAATTTTATAGATTTACCTATCTCCTTAATCTAATATCCGCAATAGTATCGCATCTTAAATAGCTTTTCGTTGAGTCGAATTATCGCAACTCCAAAGGTTCCCTTTTTTGGATACTATCCTCAGAATATCTTCCAGAGCCATCTTCCACATCCTCAGGCTCTAAAACCGAGAGTGTAATGTCATAACAGCAGGCTGTGCGCTTTAGTGCTCTGGTTCGCGCTCCCTAATAATCGGCCAAATGGCAGAGTGTCCCAAAGCGTACGTATGTGTGTGTGTGTGTGTCTGTGCTTTCATTTCGCCCACTGAGCCGCCGTCTGCTGTAGTCTCCACCACCGAACGCACACCATGAACACACTCGGTGCGTTTATCACAATTTATTGGCACTCTAATTGGCACTAATTCATATGTTTTTATCGCTTCAGTCATTTTTAAGCTGACGCCGACCTCTTTTCCACCGAGAACGGGTAACTCCGGCCGTCCGGCGTCGTGTGGCAGAGAGCAGGAAAAGTCGTGCATCGTCTAGTATCGGGGTGCAATCGACCGTCAACAGTGCGCTGTGCGCGTTCGCCTCGTCGCAAACGGTTTGCAAGAGGTTGACGGGGGATCCCATAAGTGCAATTACAGAAACTACCACCACAAGCCATGGCTAGAACGGCGCGCTATAAGACCCGCTAAGTAGTAGTGCCCAACCGGTACAACCGCTGCATCGAACGCTGCAGTTCATCCCTCGCGTAGGCGGTCGCTGATGGCGACGAACGTACGCAAAATGTCGCCACAACGCCACCAATGGGCCACAACACCACACACACGCATGCAAGAACTCTGTTGGTTTGGTTGGTGGAAGTGTATTGCCGAGGATTCTCGGCGTTCGTTACGAACCTCAACTGCAACACCCACTGCGCCTGCCTTTGCTCCATCTAAGTTGTTTCTGTTTGGTGTCTTTGCTGTGCGGTGTATGTGCTGGCTTTAATTTAATCTTGGCTTCGTTTCGATATCAAAACTCGGGAATCGAAGGGAGCAACCGTGGACACGGTGGAGGATGGCCATATGCTTCAGCATTTTTATGCGTTCAAGCGATAAAGCGAGGAGACACTGTCCGCGAGTGCGAGCGCGTGTACGGATTTATGGAAATGGAAACAACGGCCAACAAAAGGTGCCGGGAGACCTGAAAACGGACCTGCGGGGGAGTGTAGTTTCGCAGTAAGCACGGCTGCGGAGACTGCTGCAACTGCTTACCTTTCGCGCCGGTACCGAAGCTTATCGGTACCGTCGAGATCTAGGACGATTTTTCACGGCAATCCAATCACGAGCGTCGTTTTGCCCCGAAGTAGCGGAGTAGGTAGAAGAGAATGAAAATGAGCGTCCCCAGCGGAGGAGAGTTATATTTGCATGATCATCCCAGTATGGCAATAGTGGGTTATTTTGTGGAACCAGGTTCATCCCCACTCGGCCGCCTTCCTTCTTCCTTCATCAGAGCGGCCCATCACGACAGTGCGATCGTGCGCGAGCGTTTTGAGCGATAAATTAAACATATTTGCATATAAACAAGAAATCACTTCTTGTTGTCCCTTTTCCCCCCGTTTGCGGGATGATGGTTACTGTTGGTTAGGGGTATAGTCAGCGGAGAGGAGCTTCTGGCGCTCGCTATCAGCGATGGACGAAAATGTTTCATTTACGGTGAGTCATGATATCGGCGGCAAGCACCGTGTGGAGCATTTTGTGCTTGGAGCGAAATGAGATCGTGCGCTTAAGTAAATAGAGCCATATATTTTTAGAGATTTCAACGTTAATTGCTTTGTGCATGGAGACGTCATTTGCGCTACCGCTATTTGAGGAAAGCGTTTGCAGAACGCTTGTGGCGTTTAACTCCATTTATAGAGTTAAATATTGAATTGTCGTGGGGAGGGAATTTGAAGAGTAAATAACTTTGAATAACATATCAGTTTTTGATATTCCATCTGGGATTGGTTTACTTTGCTGTAATATCTAGTAACAATTTTAGCTAAGCTTGATTGTTTTTGGTCTTAACAACACTGCAACAAAGTAGCGAATGGTATGCGTTTTGCTATTGATAGACAACTAGCGCATACGTGTCGTTGGCAAGAGCATCGTTAAATCTCGATAGAGCTACATCAACAAGCATAATCACTGAGGCGCGTACGAGTTTGCTTTGCTATCAAACCCGATTAGAGAAACCGTTTTACTGCACACACTCCCAGCCATTTAACCATCTGCAGCTGGTCGTTCGTTTTCTTCGATACCGTATCCGTTTGCTGTTGCACAATCACTTGTGAGTGTGCAATTTGTGCAAGAAGAAAAGCTATTTTCATTTCACACAACCGAATTAGCTTATCGATAACAGCATTGCTGCAAGCGGCCTCGAAGCCGAAGTTGCCAGTGGCAAGAATCGAACGAATCGTATGGGTCTGCCGTACAAAACTACTGCAGCCTCCTATAGCCCTTCCTTCGCTCTGCCCAACAACCAAGATGATAAATCGATGTCACATTCTTCACTTATTTTGCTGCAGCTTCACCACCACCGCCGCCGCCGCCGAGGCCGAAATGCCTGAAGACGCGATTGCAATTTCAAAGGCCACAGTATAGAAGATTGCAGTGGTCTGATTTATCGAACCGGTGGGGTCGGATGCGGTCGGTTGAAATGTGGCAACTGGCACACTGATAGTGTAGTGTGCTTGCAACGATGCTATTTTTAAACCTTTTCCTTACTCTCCCTATAAGCCTATGCCCTTGCTAGCGCTTGGTCTATTTTATCTTTGCTGTTCAGTTTTTCCTTGTCAGATACAATCATCGTGAGCTTCTTTATCAACTGCTGTATGTGTGTGTATGTATGTATCTACTACCAGCGATGGCGCAGTACGGCTAATGGGGCACTTTTTTTAGCACCATTCGCTAGTGTAGAATCGCTGCAAATGCGACACAATGTACACGCTGCACACGTCCGAACATGGTGCAGAAATTGAGAAATGCTCTGTAATATTTGTGTGTCCCCTCGCTACCGTACCCTGTACGCTACAACCCCTGAAGCAATAGGAAGCGGCAATAGTTTCTGAGGACGAATTTTGCTGTTGCTCTCGCTCCATCTTCTATCGTGCGGAAAATCACATTTAACAGCTTCTCGCGTGGTGTGCTGTCCCGTGGTCGGTCACCGAGTTTTGCGAGTTTGCTGCGCAAGTACGTTCGCGGATGCAGTATGGGGATGCACCCGGTAAATTGTAGAGCAGCGACCGGGCAATCAAAGCATCATCGTTTCGATCATCGGACCGATTCGAATCCGATCCAATTGGACCGAATGGCCCCCGGGAGCACTCTACCCTGACTGTGTGTGATAAGCGAATAAAGTGCAGCCGCTTGCGGGCGGCGCTGCATTTGCCGTTTCCGTGCGCTAGGAGAAAGGGGGGGGCATGATTGACGCGCAGTGACCCAGATATCGAGAAGGTTGTTTTTTGTTTGTTTGGTTGATTTAATTGTAGCGCGGGTCACGAATCGAAGTGGCAGAGCAAAATGTTTCATGCTGAAATTGGCGAATGTATCTCGGGCAATAAGCAGACGTTTGAGTCTTGTTAACAGTAGAAAAGAATATGGAAGTCTTGTGCTTTATGAATCTTTGTATTTGATACATTGTTGCGGATGTGTTTTCAGGATCAAAATCTACTCAAAGTTTTGAATTCTAAGATTATTTCCATGAATCCCTCAATGGCAAGTCATTTGAGCCAACAATTGAATTCTGAATCTGAATACGAATCACGATTAAGAATATGATAGAATAGTTTTAGATGCAAATATTGAAGGTCTTCGAAGCTCCATGAACGCTAGACGATGGTTAGTAATCTGGCATATTTCATGACTTGATATCCCTAATAATTTTCTCAGAGCTTAAACATCAATCCAAACCATTTATTGAGAAACTTAAAGCATGTTTGCTATATTTTGTGGTGCTCCTAAACTCCTTTGTTGTCTCAGGAATTTGTATTATCAATATCTCCAGCATTGGGTTTGTTTATCTATTTTTTGTGAATCAAACAAATTCTCTCAAAATTGGTTGTTTTGTAACTGTGAATGTTGCAAAATTAATATTGGGCTCAACAACAGTTTTTATGTAACAATTTGTTACATTACAATAGCACTTATTGACGATAACCAAAGTCATTGCAAACCGAACCTGATTTGTGTTGCTTCAAAGAGTGTCTATTTTTGAAAAGATGAAACACATGATCCCGCATCCGAGACGTACTTCTCACTCTAATTATTTCTACTTCGACACGACCTTTCCCGACATCTGGGGCGGGTGGCAAGATGCAATACAATCTTGAACACAGTAACAAAAAAGAACGCATATTCCGCACGCCAAATGGTCCGCACGAAGTTCTCTATCAGATTGCAAAATAAAGCGAAAAAAACCCTCCTGTAGGTTTTTCCCCGGTCGGTAGCCCAGGCGTCATAGCCGACAGAGTGTGCGCCTGCGAAAAGATCAGCGGCCGAGTAATATGTTCATTATCAAACGGTCCAAATCTCATTTGCTACCAACCATGCGTGTTGTGCGCCGCAGGTCACAAGTGGGAAACGGGGGCCCGCTGTGTTGCATCGCACACCGAGCAAAAGATTTTTCCGACCAGCAGTCAAAGTCCCCCGCCGATCGTAATCAACGCCAAAGCCACCGCCATGCACTGGGGGCATAGGGGATGAGTGTCGCGGGGGGAGGGTAGCACGGGGAGTTACTGGTGCATCGTGCAAGTCAGGCCGAACGAAAGAACGGTGTCGTCGTCGTCCATTGCCGGGGTCTGATAAATTGCAATCCAGATGTTTTTAATCTATTTAAAGAATATTTTATTTCACTTCCTTTCACGGTTGGTCGGTTCTTGCTGCACAAGGGGTTGGAAAAAAGTGGGGATGGTGCTGATGGGGGGCAGCACCGCGAGAGGCTTGTGATGAGAAGTGCGCAGCGTCAGCTTCCTGGGTTCTGTGCGTCTGATATCATTCCGTGCACATCGCACAACGGGTACATTTGCATCCGGTCGTATCTTTACCATTCCTGGTGGTCTTCGGACCGGATCTTCACCGCAGCGAAGCTGCATTATCAGCTGCATCGGGCTGTAGAAGGTACAGATTCACTGTACAAAATGGAAGGGCAAAGATATCAGGTGCTCTTGTCTCGTGAAGAATTCTGCAGAGTTGCATGCAGTTGCCGCACCAACTTATTGGAGAACAGAGAAGAGCCGCAGTGCACATCGATTCTTAGAATGCTCCAATGGTTCCTGGTGCTGTAAAGTGCATCTGTAAAGATCAGAGGTTGAACACACACACACACTCGGAAAGAGAAACGCACACCATACGCCCCAGCCGGTAATGTGTCAAGAACATCCGGTAGCAGGGAAAAATACATTGCACCGCGTGAGTGGTGCAACGGCGTCTCTCCCTTTGCAGGGAAAACTCGTGGAGAAGCAGCAGCAGATAAAAATATCTTCCTTTCCACTTGTCCAAACCTCTCGCTCATGGGTTTGGGTCTTTTCATGGTAGGTGGTGGTGCGCTCTGGACTCTTACATGTGTGCACCATTCGGGCTGGGTCTTGTGTGCCTTTGGTGTGTGATTCGTGTTAATGATTATCTTGAGGGGGGATTTTTCAAAGACACGCTCACACAGCTACACAGGTCGCTATCGCCTTGTCAGTCATTAGCACATACTGTGCTACCGTACATGGCAACATGGTGCTGCTAGGAGAACACTGCTGGAGTACCTCCGCCTTTGTACGTCGTTCGATGCCTACCCCTACTGTGTGCAACAAAATTATTGTGCAGCTCGGTACATCCTACGCACGATGACGTTATGGTACGACGAACCTGTAGCTGGTGTGTTGTCTTATCCTAGATATATATACACAACCGTTTCCAAGTAAGTCCCCCCCTGGCCAAGACAAGTGCTGTGCATCTTGTTACTTCTCCCCCTGCATCTTCGCGATGATCTTGCTGCCGACGCGCTTTTGGAGCAACCGAGAGAACCTCAAAACCTAGACAATCTTCCCTTTTTGCTTTGTACTTATGATGAAATATTTATAAAATGACTCAACGCTGTGTGCTGTTGCGCCACCACTGCTGCCGGGGAACAATGTAGAGGCTTTGCCCGGCGATAAATGATCGTGCGTGCGTTTGTGTGTGTGTAGGAGCCGGAAAACCGTCCAACTCACTTGATTCACGTACGCGGCGCGGCTCAATTCGGGGCGTATTGGTGGATATAAATTTAAATGGGCTCGAAAATGACACAATATAATCATTTCAAGAATGTCTCGAGGCACCCCCTTCCGTGGCGGTTCTGCTGCCGGCGAAGGTATTTGGCGATGGTGCCGGGATGGGGTGATACAGCGGCCGCGCGGAGCTTGTTAGCTGAGGCTGAAATTATTCATTCACTACACGCACTCCATTTATGGAAGTTCCAGGGTGGAGAAACAATCGGTCGAACCACGGTTGTCATTTCGCACCGTGCGGCCCAAATTGTGTTCGTCCCTTTAACGGCTTATGGCACTCGCGATCGATAGGGTAGTGATCTTGAGGTCATCGTCATTGCAGGAACAACACGGTGTGACACCATAAGTAACGGAGCTCTGGACGTTGTTTTATTGTCAGTCTCAATTGAGTCTAGAACATGGACAAGGAAGTCTCTCTCAGGTGTTGTATTTGCATTGTTTGTAGAAGAGAAGCACAACTCCAATGCCAAAATACACAGCTTTGATGAGGATGATGTGGTGAATTATTGGTAGTAAAAAGCTTACCATTTAATAGCCCCATGGAGTTGATCACGATGGCCAGCAGAAGAGTACCTATTGTGCCTTCGCCTTAATTAATAATTGATAAACACCGCGCGATAGTGTGGCAGAAAGGGGAAGTATCATTGTATCAGCTTCGAAGTGCCCTTTGTTGGAGGAACATTTAAATTTGTTAAATCACCATGCAAAAACCGAGCCTTTTAGCGTCATTTCGATCGTGATCGTTCAGAACTGAAGCTGACGGGTAGGGGGGGGATTCGTTGAACTCTTCCTTGGTGCGCAGAACAGAGGAGAACATTGCTTTCGCCGTCGGGTTGCCTCATTCGGTTGGCATTTTATCTGTTTCGAACGATCGGGTAGGATCAGGCCACCCTACCACACCCCCCCCCCCCCAAACCCCTCANCCCCCCCCCCACAACCCCTTCATGCGTGCGTTGTGTCTTTAGCATATTATCACACAATCACCACTTATCATTCGCAGCCAGTCATCATCATCGTCATCATCAGCATATCGTTTGTGTGTGTGTGTGCGCGCGCGCAGGGGGTTATATGGTTTGTTACACGGTGCGGTTCTCCTGCTCCAGGAGGTTCAACGATTCTTTGGCGTTCGGTAAACTAACCCCTCATCCCTTCCAACACCCACCTCTCCCACTGTCTAAAGTGGTAGAATGAATGACAAGATGGATTTTTATGCGCGCGCGGTGATTGACCGCGACGCAACACTAAGATACGGCGGAGAATGTTCCTGCGTGCGTGAGTGGTACGTGCGCGCGCACTGGTGTATGCAAATTGCCGCCATCGACATCGTACCGCGGTCGGTATGGCTGTGTGGCAGGGATCATCGTGGTGTGATTTGTGCGAGCGATCGTTCGCGTTTTGTTTGCACTCATCCTCGTCGAGCAAGCGCGTTGCTTCACTCGAGCGCTTACGAAAAGTTCTGCCCTCTTTTGCGTTTCTTTACGTTCAGATTTGAATTTTAATTTTAAGAAGATAATACTTTGTTGTGTTGAAATATATTCTTGAACTTGGTTATGAATTTTTTACTTCAGTGCGCGAAATCTGCCAATTAGTACTCATTTTACATTTCATTCGTCCTATTTTTGGAATAAAGTCTTAATGAAACTTTTGAAACATAACACTTATGCTGTGTTGTATTTGAAATTGAAAGCACCGATTTCGAGACAAAAGAACGGCTGCAACTTCATTCGCAATGATCGACCAAGATGCAAGTGTGGAGGCCCTGCAAAGGCACGGTCATATCGCTGTCACGGTTAGGACGTCGCGTTTGGGATTTTTATTACACATACGTACAAATGACGGATACAGAGATAAAGATAAACAATAAACACCGTGGCGTGATGATGATGATGACGATGCTGATGATGATGTGGCCGGATCGTGTGGGCGCGCGCGTACAGTTCTTGGCAAAGCGAGAAAGGGCACACAAATTGTTTATGTCTGGCTGAGCAGCTCGTCTGGTACACACCACCAAGAGGAGGGAAGGAGAGGGGGTGATGGGGAGAAGCCGCGAGCTGTGCAACTTCGCGCCACATCATTATGGGATGCTAATCTTCCCCCCAATGCATTCGCGTGCGCCAGCATTTGGTATCGATACGATCGCACATATGCATTTATTATTATTGCACATACTGTAAGCATGCTTGTTGTAAGACACAGACCTACACAGGGTGGCGCAAGGACAAAATCACGTGTAGGCGTTTTGGAGAGAGGGTGGCGGTATGGTGATTGCATTATATTGGTGTGTGTGTATGCATATTTATTTCCCGTTTTATCAAGCCACTCACACACACACACAAACAAGCACACAATCGAGCAAACTGATATCGAATGTAGAAAAAAATATGCACAGGAAGTATGCTGAGATGTAGGCAGCACAACCGCCTCGATGGCGTCAAAAACAACCAACCCCAAAACGCGTGCAACGTTCGAGGGGATGCAGGAAGGGGAGGACAGATTAAGAAATGTCGTAAATCATCCGCACACACTCACACACACACAGTGCAACAGCAGCAGCAGCAGTCAAGCAAAACCTTCTTTCTGCTCTTTTTTTCTCGTTTGCGTCTTTCCACGCGCCTTCAAACGTTGGTCGGCTCCGTTTCACAGGTGATGGAGCACCCCTCCTCACCTCAAGAGGTACCTTCACCAGGCGTACCAGGCCGAAGTTTTCCTGCCCCCGTACGCGAGCGCAAGGTGACATAAAAGCTTATCAGATTATGATGCAGGCGAGAAAACATGCTCTTTTCGCCGTCAAATCATGTCATAGGCAGAAACACACATACGCCACTTTCTTCGCCATGCTTTTTTTTTTATTTATTTTGCGCGTGGAAATGAACGCGCGTGTGTGCGTCTGAGTGTGGCGTAAAGCTTCACTTAATTTAATTTGATGTTAAAGAGCAGATTGCTTCGGTGCACAAGGTGTTGTTGTTGTTTGCTGCGAGGATAGGAAAGATAGCTCTTACCCGGGCCTGGCAAGGTTTTCCAACGCGGCAAGAGATATTAAGGCTAAAGAGGCAAAGACAAAAGACGGCCTATAAGTTATTTATTTGCGTCTTGTGTGTGCCTTTTTTTGTGTGGAGATTTTCTGCTCTGCCATCAGGACAAGGAAACATCTTCACACGAAAGCGAACCAAGCACACCGACACGTTGACAAATTGTGTCGGCCGTTTGGTGGATTAGCTATTAGGTCAAAAGTTGTACCACGGACCGTCGTCTCCGAGCGTTGCCGGCAAAGTTAAAAAGGTAACTTTGTTACACGAACTACATTAAAAGATTTGCCCGTCCGTTGTTGCGTTTGGTCGCCGTTGTTTCGCACCATGCTTCGGGAATTAATCTTTTGCCAAACTTTGTTGATGTTCAATGCGTGAACCTGCGCGTGTTCTGATCGATCTTAATGCTCTATTTTCCTCGGTTCTTGCGTGTTTTTTTTCTCTCTCCCTATGCTGTGGATTGTATTCAACCATTCCTCCTCCTCCTGAGCTTGAGCTCTAATCCAGGAGCGTGAGAAGTTTTGCCTTCCGCGCGCTACCATTGGCCAACATCGAACTAAGCGGACTAAATTCTGCTGCCAAACCAAAAAGCCAAAACCGGGAAGTGGGTTCGTGTCCCATTGACTCCCCCCCGCCAAGTGCGCATCGTATCGATTCTTGTTGGAAAACGCCACCGGTGCGAGAAATGTTCGGGATTGTCCAGCTTGGAGACGGAACCGGAGCAAAAAGCGGTGGTTTGGCCCGAAAGTCTGCAACTACAATGGTTCAATTTATCCTCGTGCAGGGATCGGGACGGGAGCACATGTTGTGGGCACGGTTTTCGAAGCCGAGGAAGCATTCCAAAACCCTTTCCAAAACCACAGCCGAGGAGGAGGTGGAAGAGGAAGAAGGGCACACCGTGGCCTGTCCGGGGCAGGACAGAGAATAATGCGCCACGGTTAATACATTCATAAAAATCAATGATTTATGGGGATCCGGTGCTGATTTAAATATAGATTAACCGTTGCGCGAGCCTAATGCAGTGCGAGCTGTGGTCGTTGTCCTCCCCCCCTTTTGCTCGCCTTTACTCGTTGCCGGTGAAACCGACCACCTTCCCGAACCAAGCACTACAAACTGCACACAGCTGCACAGTTTTCCTTCCCACACCACCAGCACAGCTCCACCGTGCTGGAAGGGTGGAAAGTTTAATCCGCTTCTGTTGTTTGGGCAATTGTGTGTATTTTTTTTTCTGGGCAAGCGAATCGAACGCACTAAGAAGCCGATTTGAATAAAACAAAAGAGGCGGATTGTTCACGGCCCACCAGTGCCGGCCCGTGGCGTTATCGGGACAAAAATAATAAAAGCATTAGAAACAGCATGAAAAAACAAAGCCCTACAAAACGGAAAACAATCCACCGTGGCCGATCACAGCAGCAAAGAAAAAGAGGGGGTTTAGGATTTACGTTAGTTTGGTGTGAGATTACCAGTTTTGGGTTAATTTTATGTTCGTTACACGATCGTCAATGTCTCGCTCAGCTCGCTCGCGCACATCTTTGGAACTACTCAGAAACTTTGGATAGCTTTATGTGAAGCTTGAGCCACAGAACGAAACGCTCTGCGAGCGGATGAAAAGGCTCTCCGATGGCTTTTTGAAACCCCGGAACAAATTCAAGAAGCCACCGTTCGTCGCCTGCCCAAGTCGCCAACTCCAATATGCCGCTGCCATGTTTATGCCGTTTTGCACCTGATCTCGTGACGACGGCGAGCAAGACGATGCAGCGGGTATTGACTGACCCGGACCACTGAAGAGAAGAGCCCGGATTCGGTTCCATTCGATTAACCCTCCGGTCGGCAGGGGGGGGGGGGGGGGAGCACCGGGGGGNGGGGGGGGGCAGACTCGCGTTGCGTTTGGCTATCTGTTTGCCCGCTCTCAGCCCCGCTAGCAAGCTGTTGCGGCTTCCGAAAGTCAAAAAAACAGATGCAGTCTCGGTGGTGGTTTTGGAGGGTCTCGCCTCTCTATCGTCGATTGAGCTTTCTTTCCAATCCGTTTGTCGCACACACACACATTCGTCTTGGGGCAACAGAAGCGCCAGAACATTTTTTCTGGTTTTTTTTCTCCAGCGCAAGCTGAAGCGATTGAAGATCTTCATCCGGATCATCGTGTGTGTTGGGCCGTTGAACGAACGATCGTTGACTTTTGTGTGCTGTTGCAGCAGGTGGGAACGATCCGATGCAGCGCTGCTGTTGCTGCTTATCCACCCGGCTCGGCTCGGCTAGAAGGATAATCAAACCGCAGCTGTGTGCGGGATAAAGGAAAGCAACAACAGGGAAGCCCGTTTGGGGAGGATTTTGATGCATTTTTTTGTTCTTCAATATTATTCTGATTAGTGCCGGTTAATCGGTGTCTGTTTTGTGAGTGGAACAGTCGCCTTTTTTTTGCTCCGTGCTTCAGCAGCGCTCCAGTTACTCTCCGCGCTGAACCTTATTGCCCCCGCATTTAGGCGTGTCGTTACGTTTCGTTCCGCATACAAAAAATACACCCCCCAGCTCCCATGTGCGACAGGTGCATCTATCATAAGCTTCCGTTTTTGGTTCTCGTAAGTGTTGTTGTTTGCCTCTGCTTCTTCCATTCCGTGCGTGTGTCTGCTCAAATAAATGTCTTATTTTGACATTTCTGTATGCGTTCGATCGCCCCGAATGTTTGACGGGAAGAAAGGGCAGACAACGGCAAAACGCGAAGAGCTCGTCTCGCACAGGCTCATCTACTTTGTGTTCCGGCTTTGAAGGGAGTGGGGAGAGGAGTGAAGATCAACCCCCGGCCCAAAGGAGGAAAGCATTAAATTTCATGAGTTTCAGTTTTATGATGTCGTTCGCTCGTGTGTGTGTGTGTGTGTGTGTGTGATACGATTTAGCAGGGAGGTGCTTCCCGGGGCTTCTGAACTAAGGATTTTTTGGTTTGGTTTTGTTTCGTTCGGTTTTCGTTTGATTCTTGACTTTACCATCTCAACCAACTCAGGCTCGTGTGTCGTTTTTTTCGGTATCTTCTCGCCAGAAAAAAAAAGATACGTTTTGTTTTTTGGCGAAATGAAACGATAACACAAATACACGACACAACAACAAAAAAACTTTAATAACACATTTTCACATCTCAACTAGCTCTTCCGTGTGCTAATCAGATGCTCATTTCCCGACGATTGGCTAACCAGTGGTTTTCTTTCTCTTCTTTCCCCTCTTTCCTTCGCAGGTGAGTCTGACAGGTTGGATATTTCCTGCTACTATGCTGTACGATGGCCCGTTTTTGCACGTTTTGATTGGGCTTGGGTTGGGTGCCAGTTGGTAAAATAGCCATCAAAAAAACCGCCCCACTGCAACAAGCCGTGACGGATGGGTGGCTGTATGTGTGTGTGTGCACGGTGAGTTATTGCAGCCATGGGGTTTTTGGATCCATCCGGAAGCGCAGATCTCGCGAACGGAAGGGTAAGGTAATACATTACGTGCTAAATGGTGCAACAGCAGGCCGGGTGGGTGCAAGGTAGAGATTGTTTAAAACATTTTTATGGATGTTTTTTTTAATTGGGCACGAACAATATTGTTTTGGTGGTCGATGGATCGTTGACGCCGCGCTTAATGAAGATTTCTTCCGAGTTTGTATGGCTGGAGAAATTCATACATGGGACTGTAAATCAGCTTAACCGCGCTATAAAATGTTGCAAATTTTGAAACAACGATAAAGATGTTGCTGAAAGATAATAAGCGGACCCGCAGTGTTGCATTTCAATCAAAATGATTCTCTGTTGAATTGCGGATTTAAAAAGGTTCAATGATCATTTTTATTGCAAGGTTGTTTTTGAGAAAGAAGACAAAGAAATGCTGTCAACTGATAGTTAGTTAGCTGTCAACTTATACGGTAAATATATTAATAATGCTCCAAATTGAAGTGTTTTTGATATTTTGGGATGATTTCAAAATGTACAAATGGAAAATATTTGTTTTTTTTTTAACAAATTTGAATCAAAAGAGGTTTTAAATTTACCATTTATTTTTAAAAAATATAAAAAGACCACGTAAGAATTCAAACAGTGTTGCTATAATGCACGGAATTTGGGAAAACATCTAAGAATAAAAATAATTTTGGTAAAAAACAATTATTTTTTGGATTGTAGCCATTAATGGTGATACTTTCATGATTTAGATTATGAAAATAGCAGCTCAACAATACCAAAATTTTGGATTTGTTTCCTTCCTCTCAATACAATAACAAATTTCATGTTTTAAACGACTTGAACATATCCAAAGAGCAATTCATATTAAACGATAGCTAAAATTCTTACAATTTAACATATGCATAACATTTGAGTGCACTAAAGTCCCTCCCTACTACTGGTACGTTAACCTCAACCCGTTTCGAGAAGGTGCAACAGCTTTCATCGTGACATAATTTTGCTTGTCGATTCGCACTTCTGAATTAATCATTGCCTTGTTAAACGGCAACCAGTGTGTGTGCGTTCGATTTATCGCTGCAACGATTGCACATTATCATTCGGTCACACTGTCAACGGGCAGGCGTACTCCCTGTTGATATGTATTTGATTTTTCAATTTGCGCCACTGCATCCTGATTGATGCGCACGAATGAACCAGAAACGTCGCGTCCGGATGCGTTACGCGGTTGTTCGAGGTGTTGCGTGTGCTGCGGTCAGCGGGGTGTGCCGGACAGGTACGGGAATAGGTGCAGGGGATATGTATCCCATATGTCACGGGGAAACACGTTCACACATCACCTACCACAACCCGACTGCATCCGTGGTTTGATCTGGAACGAGTAGAGATTAACAGAGGTCAACAGTGTGCACAGGGGGGCTGTGCATTCTCATGCATTTGCAAATGAAATGCATTTAAAAGCGCAACTCTGTTCATCGGGGCTGTCAACGGTCAGTAGGATAGGAGGGCGGTTCTGACCGATAGCGGCAGCAGCAGCAGCAGGCTGTGGAAAGCGGGCAATCGAGAGGCCAATGGAAAGATTAAGTCCATGGACTGCTCGCGCCATGATGATGGTGTCGATTTGGTGAACAATCTCGCGAACACATACCCAACTACCGGGGGCGGGGAGGGCAGTCTTTTCCAAACCCGCGCGCTTGCATATGCAATCTATCGTGCCGCAAACGGAGAAGACCAGAGTTTGTGCATAGGGTCTCGCGAGAAAAAGAGAGAGAGAGTGCGATCGAAGTTGGATGATGGGTTATCTGATTGCTAGAACATAGGCCGGTGCTTTTTTTTGTTTTATTTATAGTGCATTCATATTCCGCACGATAGCCGCTTCCGTCGGATCATCGCCGGGTGGATGACCACGGACTGACCCGGCCGAGATAATGCAAACATGCATGAACTCATATACGCGCGCGCCTGCACACTTCAGCGATTGCACATGGGAGGGTTATCCACATCATCTCCCAGCCAACGCTGTGTTCGGAGCGGTGTTTGCTGTGTAACCGGAGGTTGCAACGCGATATTCGATGCATACGAGACCACCTACGAGAGTGCATTTGGCGAAGAACATCTACACTGCTCTCCCCTCCGACACCGATCTCTGTTCCCAGAAGACGACGGTCCGAGATTCTGTGAATAAACTCGGAGTAATGTGTATGCACGAGGGTGTATATGAGTGTATACTCTCCATATCGTACTGGTGGCTGATTGCTCGATTAAACTCTCGCGTGAAATCCAGCACCGAGAGTTGCACACAGCGTTTTACGGTAGGTGTTCGATATGGCTACGAGTGTTGTACTAAGTACAACTGCTCCGGTGGCGGCATCTACGGCAGAGCGTGTCAGTACGGGCTAGAAGTTGCGCAGTCGCCCGGGGCGCGTATCAGTGCGGTTATAAATAATCATTAATTTATATTCCATTCGCAAAGCGATTATCAATTCCCGGAAAAACACGCCGGCAGAAGGAACAACCGAAGTTAGATGCCATTTGCTGTGATAGTTTATTTATCTGTAACAGCCACTTCATGCCCCTTCATGGTTGATGTGGTGGGGGGGCTGGATCTCTCGGGAAAGATAATAAGCAATGGGGCCAAGCACACTTCCGTTTGCGGTGTTGGTGGATAGCGATGGTTACCGATTGTTACTAGCAGCATGTACGTACCTGGAGCGAATGAAATCATTCTCGGTTACGATGCTCGTACACCACCACCACAGTTTTGCGAGCTTGCATTCGTGGAACGTGAAAATTACTTTTACAAAGTTGTGCCAAAACATGCACAGGTTGTGATCAAAGTGGAAATTCACAACTCCAATATACTTTTCCATGAATTCATAATATGTGTAACAGTGGGTGCCACAGAAAATGATTAGATTACAGTATTGAATGAAGCATACGTTGTATATTTTTGATGCAGTAGCATTTTAATGTTATCATTTTTGATAAACATTCTTCATCTCTTGTTGAAAATCCTCCTGCTAACAACTCAACCGTTAAAACCATACATTTCTTAGTATTTCCAACATTCCATCCGACCTGTGTTCATGGTACAACCACAAAAACATTACGTATCTCCTATCCACAGCATAGTAAACACTTGTGCATAAGAATGACTGTGTGTGTGCCGACAGTGGAATGATACACGATGCTTCAGAGTTGTTTACCCTTTCGAAGCACATAGGAACCCTCGAAATATTCTGAAACTTTCCACCAATTCTTTTTTGGTGCGAAGTTCACGGACCCGGTCTTCTCGTATCGATTGACGCCCAGTGGCAGTAGTGGTAGTTTTTGCGCACACACACACACACACAAACCAACGAAATCCAACCAAACTGTAGCACTTGGCACTGAACCTTTCCCAATCAGTTTTACCCTAGCCACACCGCTAGCGGCAGTAGTGTGTGGTTCAGGTCCCTCTGTTTTTCCTATTTCTTTTCTTGCTTGTGTGTGGACAACAATTCAAGGGCTGCCGGTCCGCTTTTCCGTCCTCTACTCTCCACTTCCGGCATCCTTTTGCCGGGTATCGTGTGATAAATATTTGACTGAGTGAGCGAGCTGACGGGCCAAAAAGGACATCCCAATACGGCTCAATATCATTGTGTGTTGCCTTTTTCGCGTCAGCACGACTGCTCCTTTTGGCCACCATTCAGCGCCACAACACACAACACACTCAGAGCACGCTGTATTTTTACGACGTCTAGACGATTTAAATTTTCAGTCTGATTGGATAGCGTTGGAACCAGCAGCAACAACACGACATCGAGGAAATGGATGGAAAAATACATTTTTGGAGGATCCTTTCCCCCCTCTTCATTCGTGCTGTGTTACACTGATTGTGCCACATTGTGTGTTACGGAGGTTTCTTTGAATGTGTGTCCTGGTGTGGCGAAAGTAAGAGTGCTTTTTTCATCTTTTTTTTTGCAACTCCATCATTTCCTGCTACTACTTACCGAAAATGAATATGATGATGACTTTTCCGTCACGCTGCCGGGACGGGGAAGCGGTTTCAGCTGTGCCGAGTGTTATCAACAATCGATTGGAAATGCTTCAATTCACATTGGAATGTGTGTTTTATGTTTTTTTTTCTCTCCATCTCTTTTTGCCATGAAGCGATATCCTAATGTCATCTTGATTTGTATCCCTTGCGTGCCGAATCATGAAGACATTTTCCCGGGCACAACGTATCGCTCGAAAAACCGTTACGACACATTTGACAAACGAATGAGCAATCCGTTTCAAAAAGATGGGCTCCCTGCTCTGGTGGAGAGGTTTTTCGATTGATTGATTTACCGTCCGTCCCGAAGGGCTTGCAGGTTCGCCGGCAGATACACAAATGACGCAAATGTTACCAGAATAGAGTACTGTTGCTTTCGTCGCTTCCTTCTTCTTAACGAGATATGGAGCTCAGAAGCGGCACACATAGGTAGAAAGGATCGCGTTCCCTTTCATTACACACATCGAAACCTCTTTGAAGGTAGCACTAATGGAGCGATCGGGTCGCAGTCGGGTTAACTGTGCTTCATTTCGATATTACTTTTTTTACATGAGACGCTGCACGTCAACTCTTCAGGATGTTGAATTCACTTCCCAAGTCTTCCTCTCCCTCTGGCGAGTGCATGCGATGTAACAAGCGTCACTCTTCAACATCAATCCTGGTACGGCGGGTGGGTTTTCCAATCTCCTTGCAGAAATGGAACCTTTGACGGTTTCGACGGATAGACAATCTCACTCTCCTAGAATCCATGAATTGTATGAATAATTGATCAGCATCCAGTTCCGCTTGTGTGACAATGTGGCTGTGGCAAGCAGCACCTCACCTCAGTTAAGATGGCGTTGCCCCGTTATTGTTCTCAAGTGTTCTTGGCTTTGGCTCTCGGCCCGTGAATATCGACTTTTGGACGGAAACACACCAACGGCACAAACGGCGGGGCTTAAATAAGGGAACGGTTTCGGATGGCTGGATGAAAGTGTCTGTGTGTGTGTGTGTGAGTATAATCCGTTTAACCAGAACTGTCTCTATGACAAAGCTGTAGCTCTTGAGTATGATGGGATGAATTTGCTTTTATCGATTCCAGAACCACTGCCACCCGTCCCCGAGAAGATAGTCGACAAACTGTTAAGCTATCTACTACTTTGTGGGAGAAAACGTAAAACACTGGTGACTGATGGGACGATGACGTGTACGATTTGCTACTACCATCTGCGCCCGCCCGTGGTTGCGTGCCCGTTTAATGTGCGTTGAATTATTCACAAGTGCTGCTGTGTCAGTGACAGTGGCTGCAAAATGTTTGGAATTTTGGGCGAGCAAGTCAGCAGCAAAAGCGTGTGTTTCAATTTGACGCGTAATTACATTTAATCTGTTGTCTGATTGGACGCTTTCGGCAAGTCTAGCAGCTTAAAATGTGAATAATTTTCAATAATACTGCACTGGGGTTTCTTTGTTTTTCTTCGACTTCTTCACCTTAATCTACCAGATTAAACTCATATTATAGCATCCCCGAGAGGAAAACTCCCCTCAACTACACGTTGGCAAAAGCTACTAACAGCAACATTCCGTTTTACACCTTGCTCCATTTCATGCGAATAATTTTTCATTTTATCACGGTCGACGAGCGCAACGCCGCTGCCGCTCACGCTCTATCACTAATCCGGCCGGTTGACGTTCGGATTTTCGGCTGCCATTCAGCCGGATCCGGATAAACTGTGGCATCGTTTCTGTGCCACTACCTATCCGACCACTGGCGATGACATTATCGGAGGAAGCGAGGACTACAAAATGTCTGCGTCAACAACATGCCCTGAGGCAGAGTGTGTTTTGATCCACACTCGCTTGCCCCATTAGTGACACCTGCCCCGGGTACCGTTCGGGGTGCGCGCGCGGAGAAGGATAAATTCCTGCAATTAGACAAAACCATCCGGCCGTCGTCTGCTTTTGGGGTGCAAATTCTGTCCACCAGCCTCAGCTAGCGAGTGGGTTTTTTTGGCGGTACGGTTCATAAATCTAAGCATAAATGAACTGTTTCGCGAGTGCACGGCTCGGACTGTGATTGGCTTCGGTGTGTTAGGCGCGCCCGGATTCCATCGAGAATAATCTTGGATCGATCTGTGAGCGTCTGTGCCGCTGTCCACTGTCCACCAAGTGTCACCTGATTATGATGAGATCATACTGCGCGGTTTTTCTACCGCACGGATAGCATCATCCCCTTGGTGTGTGGTGCACACGGAGCGAAATGTCAAATGGTGACATTCCGAGCGCGCGGTGATATTTTCGGAACCGAAACCGCCTGCCCTGTCCCAGATAAATGCGCAGTGATTAAATCTGCCCAACTGATACGCGGGCTTTTGGGAAACAACGCGTAAGATGAGCGCTGAGGTAGATAAAAATATAATCTGTGTCGGGATTTTGTTTTCTCCGTCGTGATTAATGCTAAGACGATGAGATTGAGGTACAAAGCACCAGCCGCCTCCATTTGCGTTCTTGTAAAAGGTAAAGCATGTTTCCATTTGTTTTTATTTCGTCAATTATAATTTATAGAAAAGTTACTGCGAGCAGAGTTTGGTGAAGTGGTTTTCTCGTAACGAGGTCTTAACTGTGTAGCTAACTTCATGAATAATTTACTTCCTAAATGCACATTGTAATCGAAATTATCGTGTTCAAATTATTCAAAACCAGCATCAGAAAAGAATCCTGCTCTTCATTAGTGTGGGATTATTTTCATAATTAACCTGAGTCGGGAGATAATCTTCTCCACGTGCGCCATTGCCACGTGAAGAAAAGTATAAAACATACACTTCCATCTGACGCTGTTGTCAACATTTTCCTTCAAGAAGCCATTAATTTAGACGCTTTCGATTGATTTTTCGAATCGATATCGTTACTCCACCACGTTACTGCTACTGTAACGTGAAATGGTGTATGTCTCACATGGGTGCTAGCCATGAAAAATGGTTCTATCCTGCCCTGAGACCACCAGGCACACACGATATCGATCGCTGTAGCATCGGTTTCTGGTTCATTAGTTCTTTTCACCTAGCAGAGATACCCTACCGTAGACCATTACGCCTCAGGTTTACATTCGCACTCTCGCACAGAAAGGTGCGCTCGAATCGCGACCCATCAAGACATACGGAGTCCATTATCTGACCACCCAGTGTGGAACGACTGGCAGCACAAACTGACGGGCAAGATTTGCATCTTTCCTCACGTCGGTAAAGCCGGTGCGGTGCGCGCAAGTGCAATTGCATCAATCGCTCCCAATTGCGAATGCTCCGAAGTTTGTTTTTTTTTTTATTGACACTCGAGATCAAACGTTGGCTATGGAGCACGGCGTTTTTGTTTGCCTCCCTTAAGAAAGCTTTAATACAACACGGTGGAAAACTATTTGGGCGAAAAAAGAACATTCGCTACATTGGAAGAATGACAGTAACACCATCGTTTGGTCACACGAGGTTTGGTCTGTGCAGGGGAAAGAGCCAGTAGCAGAGGCAGAGTAATGGTTTATTTTCTGACGGAATAAATCCGCCAGCTATTTTCCTTCGCATTGCCTAAGCTACTGGGCTTAAGCTACGCCTGGCGCTCTGGCCACCGTTGTGCCCCCATTAATGGGCTACATTTATTCTGGGCTACCTGGAAAGTGTTGGGCCGCACGACACGGAAAAGGGCTTAGGAAATTTATAGCGACAATTTATGGATGAAGGACTGTAATCGCAGATCTAGCAAAAGGAAGAAGAAGAAGAAAAGATTACAAACGTAATGCAACATTGTGCAACAGTTGGGCAGCAAGGCAACAATAAATATTTATATTTAATTTGACAACCATAACTCCTTGTTTACTGCGCCCAGCTTCAGACTGTATTGTCAATAAAAATGTTGGTTGGATTAAAAACACTTTACTACAAACATCACAATACTTCATCGTTTAAATCAACCAGATAACGAACCGCTGCAGCTCAGAATGTGCAGTGCCTTTATACTGTGGTTCGTTTTTGTCGCGCATTGAAAAAAAACGCAACGAGCGACGATAAATTCTACAGCCAACTGTGGAGCCCACTGCAGCGCCACATCTTTACCACCGTGCTAGCTGAATGCAATGCGACCACTACTGTCCCGCCTGTTGCCCTCCCAACCGTTTCGTGATTGCATGGAAAAACATGGATTACCGTTTTTAATCCCATTTTTACTAGCCTGACCCGCTCTGCGTTTGCCAGAAGCTGTTGCTGTTATGCAGTTTTCTACACCTTTACTTTACTTTTATGACTATCTCCCTTTACCACCCTTCCATTTTCTGCTTTAATACGCACACGCTGCCAAATGGAAGGGAACACCAGGAGGGGGGCAGTGCGCTTAAAAAAAGCCCTGCGGCAAGAAAGTGCGTCAATGTGTAATGTGTTTCTGATGTGTCCCACCAACAACAGACCATCGTTCGCTCGGCACAATCATAAAATACAAATCATTGTACGCAAAACTATCGGATTTTGCGGATGAGAAGCGGGATAGAAACTCCCATACGGGGTCGGCCGGCCCTCTGAATGGCGAACGGCAAAATTAATATGTAATCTTTGCACGGTTTCAGACGCCTCCAGCTGCCGACCATCGTATCGGAAAGATGTAAATCTAAGGTAAAATAAAATGAAAACCTGATCCACCATCGTCAACGGTGGAACAGCAGGCAGCCGCGTTCGCCACTGCCGGTGGCTACCGGGCGGACTCCCCATCCATGGGAAAATGCTCTATTACCCGAGTGCACCACACACACACACACTTTGCTTTGGCCCCGAGTGGTATGTTTGTGTGCGCCGTGCATAAATATGGACGGATTTTAGCCTGTCGTTTTCTGTGCGCTTTTTTCCACGTCCACCCGGCTCTCTTCTGTTTCGCTGCCATCCAGTGCATAGACCTGGACCGAATGGCAGATCGGATTTAGTCGCAGGCACGTTTCGGTTGTGCGCGAGCGCTCCGTGCTCGTAAGCTTCCGACCGTCACAAAGTGAATTATGGACTCGGCGACCCTCCAATTCGGACTCGGCCCGGAGCAGTCTGGTTTTCGGCAAGACGCTTTTACTTTGCACCCGCATCTAGTACCAGAGGGTCTCACACATAACACACAAAAAACAAGAAACAGAAATAAAAACTGTACCATATTTAAATTCCATTATGAGAACGTACCGCGCACAGCCGTCCGGCAGCTCCTTCTAAGCTACATCTTCACGCTCGTTGCTCTATCCGGGAGGACATTGCTCGGAGCTTTCCAACCACTGGAAAACCGTTGCTTCAACTGGGAACGACTTTAACCCGGTACGGTACTGTCTCCCCCCCCCCCCC
>VTWG01002045.1:30146-54399 GCA_008817895.1 Anopheles fontenillei
CCCCCCCCCCCCCCATTACCCCCTCACCAAACAAAATCACCGATGCTTATGATCGTCACTGTTATGCCCGTTTGTGCCACACTACCGAAAATGGAGCACAAAAAACAGAAGCATCGAATGCGTCTAATGCTTCACCGAGGTTTTTCCCATGCCTTGGTACTGTCCCTCTCCCGCTCCCACCGACTAAGACTGCAAACAGCAACCGTGTGGCAGCTGTCGTCGATATGCAAATTGAAAACAATAGATGAAAAACGCGATCAAATCCGATCGAATATCACCCAAAACGCGCGGTCTGTGCCGACCCCCGCATCAGGAAACAGAAGGGGGATGATTTTTTTTTTGTTTTTGCTTCGGTTTCCCCTCGGTCATGCTTTTTAAAGCCACTCTAGCGTTTTTCTGCCATTGTTTTCTAAGTTTGGCGATGGAGTTTGTGCGGTGCGGTTGCCCCAGCCGACGAGTGTGCGTTCCGTTTCTGTTGCGTACATACCTGCGCTTGAGTGCAAGCAGATGGTGCGTCATCGTGGGAACTGCACGTGTAAATATTTTGTATGTTGTTCGGTTTCCTTCCATTTAGACACTTACTGTGTCCGGCGGGGGTCGTGGGTACCATAAACGGACACGATACGAGATTGCTTGCTAGACGCATCGCCGCGCGTAACTCGTTAGCTGTGCGGAGGGAAAATTGGTTCGAAGTTTGGTAGAATAATTGTCTGTGTGATGTGTGGAGCCTGCAGGTTGAACATTGTCTCACCAAATATCGACGAGATTTCAACGTTTTGTGAGGTATGCTCCAATAACTGTCTGCTTTGTTTGGCGTCGGTTGAAAGCTTACGAGATTCATCTTGGGAAATTGGCGTGCCTGGGGAACTAGATCTATTTTCTACAGTGTCATTTACTTTGGAGAATTATGGAAATAGGTTTGATGCACATGTTCGCAGTTGTAGTTGTCATTGTTTTCAGCTCCAATAGTTAATCGATTGTTCAGTTCTTCACAGTATCATCTGGACTTATCAGGAGTATCCTGATTGCTAGTCACTATTAGTTCTAAGAGTCTAAGTCGCTATTGGATTAGATTCCTTGTATTTCTTCTTATTTGGTGTAGCAACTCTAGTCGGTCTAGATCTGCCAGAGGAGCTACTATTGGAGTTGGCTATCTATGACTTATTGGTTTATGCCTAGCTTGGATAGTCAGTTTCGGAGATTCAGTTAATTCAAGATTTCAAGAATTCTGGTTAATTCTCATATTTCCCTATATTAATGTTTAAAAAACCATTTTTTGGCATATTGCATTATTGATTATAGAGTTTTCAAGATCCTCAACTAATATCGTGATATCTGTTAGATCTCAAAATTTTGATTCTGGAACTTGAGTGATCCTCATTTAAGGTTAGTTCTCTAACATCCATTGCATGTGTGAGTCAAATTCTGAGTAGCCTTAACAGTAGTTGTGAGATTCATTTCTTAATACAATTAATGAGTACTGTAGCCAGCAGGAATGAAATTTATGTAGCTGTTTTGATTCTGACTCATCACACTACTAGCAACCGCCAACACTCTCTAAAACACACCGCACAAGTCGCTCGTTACGGTGACGCAAAATCATTCCACCTGACGGGTGATAAACCAAGAACATGATGCAAATTTCATGCTCCCGGCTGCACTCGCCGGGGTAAACCACCAAGTTTGTGGCGGTAGTGGTGGGGCGAATCCCTTCAGAATCGTTGATAGCAGATTAGTCAGGCACACAAGTGGTCGTCGCGTACTCTATACTCACTGCTCTGCCGCAAGTGTGCAGCGTGATGACGAAATTAACGATCTCATCAACCAGCGCGAAGAAACCTCATCCTCCACGTTGAGTCAATAAAATCCCCCACCACGCTTCGCGAGCTAGTTTTCGTCGGCAGAACATTTTCGACGGATTATTAACTTAATAATGAATGTTAACTGTCTAAATATAGTGCCACATCACAACCGCGCGCGCGCTGGTTTGTTGCTCACTGCCGGCCACCCCACGCTGCCACCCACCAAAGCGTGGAATTCCACTCGGCCGGAAAGGTGCAGAGAGGCTTTAATAAAAATGATTTTCATAAACATTTCATACCCCACTATCGCGAACGCGGTGCTCTGTATCTTTGTGTGTGTATGTATGTTTGTATTAGGCATGTGATTCGGTGTCGTTGGCCATCCTGTGATACCCGTGCAATATGACCACATCGCGCACCAAACTCTGAACCCAGCCGAGACGATGGTGTACAGAAAACTGGACGCTCAATATTCGCTTAGCGAAACAGGAGGCAGCAAGCACAACCAAGAATGAGAGCCAATGTGTGCTGAAACCGTGGAGGAGTGTACTGGCCGTACTTGGTGTGCATTTGAACTGTTTTGACAGGGTCCGCCGGCATCCCTTGTTACCAGCCCTACGTTTGCGCTCCGGCTTAATGTTAATTAGTTTTTGCTCGGCGGTTTTTTTTCCTTTCTCGCTGTCCTCATGCACCTTTCTTTCGCCTTGACAGGTTGTAAAATCGGCTGTAAAGTTTTTGATAGTCCGCTCTCGACATGATCGTCGTCGTGGTCGTGTTTGTCGTCATCGCCCCGCGTTATTGTTGTGTTGTCCTCGTGTCCACGAGAGCGCCCTCATGATACGGCACGCGAATAATTTCACCCCGTTGGATCGATCGCGCCCGCAAAAGCGAAAAGAAAAGTTAAATAAAAGCTGAGTGCCCCGTGTGTGTGCGCGAGCGAGCCGGGCAAATTGTGCTGCTAATGGAGAACTTCTGTCAGCCGTTAGCGAGCGCTCGCCCCCGGGGGGGTTTATTGACCATCGTCGGGAGCGGGGGACGCGGCCGTTCATGTGGTCAGTGGGCACATTAAATGGTTTTCCAACAGCTCGGCCGTCCTCGTCGTCTTGTGACAGGCTGGGATGTCGCGATTGTCGTGAACAAAACTGACCTACTTGAGCATTCAATAAAGAGGGGTTTTCACTCCCATTTCCCCACACCGTGGCGCGAGGATAGGTCTGTTTTAACCCAATAAAAGGGGACGTAATAGCGTTGGTAATGAAAGGAAAATTGCACATTACGAAGTTTTGCGCACAAAAATATTGAAATGTGCGTGAAATGGCACACAGCTTGTCGTTGCAAAAGTTTGCAAATAATCAATGGCATCAGCATGTTGCTTTCGATTATGTGTCCAAAAACCAATCCAATCTCTTTCCAACGAACCAAACTTCGCAGTCTTAGGGTTAATTTCTCGATCTTGTTAGCAGGCAATCATCTCATTTCACAGGATTAGCTCCCGTCGGGTGTTTTATCATTGCTGGTGGGGCACGTCTTGGCTCAGTGGCAGACGGTTGGTTAGATAACACCGACCTGCACTTGATATCACTCTGTTGCCACGGATCATCGACTCATCGACACTAGGTCATTGGTGTGTGGTTGAGCATAATTTAGCTCACTTTTCTCCCATACAACACTCCTCTTCTCACTCTCTAATCATTTCTTCAACTACTCTGCTCTCTATCCATTGCATCCACCGTTCGGTCTGTCTGTCTGGCTGGTGCGGTCCAGCTGCGCCATGTGTATGTGCAATGGCCCGATGGCCGAAAATTAGCCTAAAATCACACTGCTGCAGTCCTGCCCGCACCAGCACCGAAGGATGATGTGACGCCACCACACGACGGCCACGTTGCACTTGCCACGTTGAGAAACCCGAACAAATTGGCCATCGGCCAGCCGGCGGTTGGACGAAATATGGGGCCACCCCTCCGTACGCAACCGCCCTCATCGCTCATCTGCAGTAGTAACCGAAGCCAATTTGGGTAAATGTGCTGGTGCTGCTCGGGCATTACTTCAGCCTGTCAGTTTTGTTAAGGCTACCGTGTTTTTGGGGGCTACCGAGCCCGAATTGCAAGCTGAAGTGGCTGGGGTGGTTCAAGCAGCATCAGACGTGGAGAGGTAATTTCGTATCGCCTGCGTGCGTTCGAAACCACCCTCCGCCCAGACGTAGGGGAGTGTGCGTGTGCCCCCAGCCGGTCCAGTAATTAGATTATGAAACCCTTATTCCCCTCTGACACACACACACACACATGGTCTGGCTTTCCATTACAGTCGTTCATATCGTATATTATCATCCGATCATGAGATCAGTGCGGGCTGTAATGGTCTGGTGGCGTAGCTATCGGGATCCCCGTTTAGCTTTAATTTTATATCGCTCTATCTCCCCATGCCTGCTCTCCTTCCCTCTCTTTATCTCTCTCTCTCTCTCTCGCTCTTTCTGTTGTTGCAAACCGATTGAATCTTACGCCGTACGACGTACGAGGTTTGAAGGTTCAAAACTGATTTTAAAGTAATTTGATTGTGAATCTGCTCCCCTGCCACCTTGTGATGCTTGCTCTTTACACACATAAGCTATAGTCCCCGTAACACCCCAAAAGGTTGGTAAGATCAGAAGCCAAAACTCAAACGCCGGGAGCAAACGCAGACAACCGAGAGGGAAGCAGACACTCCTCTGGTAATCGATGTAACGCCCGAGAGTTTTGGTGCTCGGTTGGAAATGAAATTTATTTGATTACCCGATAGACGTACTCATAAACTAACGTTGCCACATACAGAGTGTGTATGTCCGCTCCCTTCTATTCCCCTTCCCGCCAACCCCCTCTCAGGGTGGCTCTCCGGTGTGGTAAGCGGTAAGTTACGGTGGTTTGTGGTTTCTCTGCGATCGGGTTTTTGTGATTAGGAAAATTGCCGAAATTCGCAATGTTCGCCTTAATGACGGCGCACGAGCACTCTTGTTGCCGGCTTCCCCCCGGGGTGACTCTTGCCAGACCGCAAGTAGCTGGCTGTGTCTACTCCCGAGCCATAAGGATAGGGGATAGGGAGTCTTGTGTGTGTGTGTGTGTGTGTGTGTNGGCCAGCTCCGGCAACGGGTTCGTCAGCACAACCGTTGGTACGGTGAAGCAGCCTGAAGATAGTGCTTGAAATTTCCCAGAAGTTCTTGCTCGCTCTGGTAGTTTCCGAGTTTCCGGAAAGTGAAAACATCGCCGCCAGACACGTCGCGCTGCACTCGCTCTCTGCGCTTGCTGGCAAGATTTGCTGGCTGGAGCAAAACAGCATCACACGCCCAGCATTCCAGCATTCGTCTGCTCGTCAGCCGTTTCGGTGTACGGTTTCGCCCCTTCGCCGGGAGTCCCCGGCTTCTTGCTGGCCGTGTTTTCCTCCGTTGCACCTCCCATTGCATTTCCCATCCTTCCCCGTGCTCTCGTGCTTCTCGTAAGTAATCTCACACCAAAAACCCCGCACGCCCGAAACGCAGACGCACTTATCATCCACACGCTGCGTCGCTCGTGTGGCTTTATCCCGGTTCCGGCTCCCCCGTTTGCTGTGAAAAGCGCACAGAACATTCTTTCTCCAGAAACATTCTCCAAGATGGCAGGCAGAGTACTCTCTATCGAACGAGCGCTCAGCACGCTGGAAAAAAAGGAGAAGCAACCAGGTCCAAAAATAGCCCTGTTCAATTAATCTTTAGAGCAAGACATAATTTTTCGTTTTTCACTACGATCTTCTCCCCCGGGTCGCTACGAGTGCGTTTTGTGTGGCCCGTGTCCTGGAGACGGGTGGCAGAACCATTTGCCCGCATTCACAGCCATGCGAACAAAGACGCTTACTCACGGCAAGAGATCCTCCTTTGTGTGTTTCCTGCGGGGTGATGAAATGAGCAGTAACGCAAGATATGGAAGATCTTCTCGCTTTCAATGAGCAGGAGCGGGGAGAGTGGGCCGTGTTGGAACATTTTTTGGGGGTACTCCGCCGACAACTCTGCTGGGTGTTGGGCGAGGTCGTCGCGCACATCTTCGCGAGCGAGCTGCATCGAAATGCAAAAAAAGACCCCGGCTTCGCCGAGTGCAAGAGAAATGATTTATATTGCCTTGGTTGGCCTAGTTCAACCTGGTTGACTGTTTTCTTGTTTGTCTTTGCGATTGTGGTGCAGCTTGGGTGTCGTTTTGCTGAAGGGGGAACTTTTTTTTTTCGTTAATGAAACGGCGGTTCTTTGAATGTGTTTTTTTTTGACCGGGTTAAGGACGGTAATTGCTGTTAATTGCTCTATGCTCACCGTAAGCACAATTTATGGTAATGAGGCGTACAGTGAGGGTGATAAAGAAAGATGTATTGTGCGGTTCTGCAGTTTTACGCTTAAAGTTTGCCGTGCGGTTTTGATTCTTGCGCGGTGGCGGTGGCTTTTGTCATTTAAAAACACACAAATCGTACGAAGGAAACGAACGTTTTGTATACTAAATCACAAATAATTGGATTGATCGATTTTTACTAAACGTTTTACTCAAATTTATTACTTTGTTTTACCATTAGCTACATTTAACTATTTGCATCTTTGATAGTTTTGTGTTGTTTAAGTATATTAACTGCTTTTTTTCTGAGCAATGGAGCTTTAGTGATTAAATTATTATGAATGATTCAAATTTTGTTCTACAAATATCAATGTTATAACGTTTTTGCCTGGAAAAGTAAATCAATAACATAATATGTCTCAAATAAAGTTTACACATCAATTTAATTGAGTCACACCTACATCAAAGTAAGATCTGTCCAATGTCACTCCCTAGTGCTCTGAATATTTTCCCTCCACATTCTGCTGCAATCGCCCATTTCCCTGGCAGTCATTACTGAGAATCAAAGATTTCCCATTAAGCCTCAAAGCAAGTGTAATTGATCTTCCCCAAATCGCCACATCACAGTAGTAGCAGTAGTAGCAGTAGTAGCTCAACCACAAACAAGCAGGAGCAGATCCAAACGAAGAGCTAAGGCCACCCATTTCGCCTAGAAACGAAATCGAAAATGCACCTCAGCACGGTGCGGCTTGCATTACCCGACACCTTGTTGTTTATTGAAATTGTATTAGATTAGAAAATTTTACCACACGCGATACCATCACACCACCCCGCATGTGTGGACATCGTAGGAGGCCGACAGAAGAGGCGAACCACAAGTTCGCTCTTTTTCGTTTTTGTTCCCTTCCTTTTTGCTCTGCTTTTCTATTTACGGTTTGTAAACTGCACGGCGTGTTTCGTATCCTGCACGTCCTAAAAGGGCGTCTAAATGGTCGACATGAAACACACACACACACACACTCCGAAACGGACACCCACCAAATGCATCTTGGCGCGCCGTACCAAACGCGAGTCCATGAGTCATTCGCTCGTGTCACGAATGTGAATTCGAACGCGAACGGAAGGTTTATATTCGCACGCCCATTGCCACACACATTGGAGCGTTCGCGGCAGGAGGAAAGAGGCATGCTCTGGCCGGCTGTAATCGCCTCCCACACAGTGCACACCCAGCTGCGGTCCTTAATGGTGACGTTGCATTGCCAGTTTGCATGCGTCGTAAAAGTGATGCGCCTGCATTTATTCTCCCCACCGTGAACGATGTTTATCTGTTTGTTCGATGCACCCAACGGTTCCTCCCGCGCGCTCTGTTGGTACATGTGTGTGCGGATTTATCGAGGGTGTGCTGGGTGTACGGACGGGGGCACATTGACTGGGCGGGGGCCGGATCGTACTGAAAAGGCAAAAGCAAACAGATCTCAGACCCCCGATAGCCATGTGCTGATAGAGACCGTGGTAAAAATGGCCGTTACCAAGCTGAATGAAAAGATTTGTTGGCGATTTTGTCTTATCTGGGTATTCTCTGGGCCCTAATCTTCATTTGTTAATGAAGGTTTTACAATGGTTTTTATTTTACCGATTGTTGAATGAAATTTCGATTCACTCATTAATTTTTAAGTTATTACTTTTCTGTATGAATTTAGTACCCAAATTGTATTAATGTCTTACAAACTTTAAACACTTTTATTGCCTTCCAAGCACTTATCGTTCCTCGAGTTAGCCACTTATTGCTTGTTGGTCGCTCGGTCGTCGTACAGATTGTTAGCACTCGATGGCGCCTGGCTTGATGCTGTCAATTCATCACTGAATCGCTCAAACTGTCCAGCTGTCGTACGGCTATCGGAGATGCTGTGCACTACACGCTAAACACAGCCTGAGAACAATAAAAACAATTATTCCTGCAATGCATGTACGCAGCGGAAATTTTATTGCGGTAATGAATAACGATCTCCATGGTTGGTTTTTGGGATGACATAAGTAACATAAAGTATACAATGCTTCAATGGTGCTTGTCGAACAAGTTTGTTCCTTTAATATCCCTTCCAAAAAGTGATATTTACTATCATCACTTTTTGAAATGCATATTTTCAATGATGATGAAAACCGATGATGATGTACAATGATGAAAACCGACGTGATAGACGACGATAGGCATTTTAACACATTTTCTGTAGCAATTAATTTGCTATCAACACGTTTACATCACGCTTAACTCTATTATTATGTTCATGGAATGATTCGTCCTTGTACTACAAATACGCAAATCGAAATGGAAATCATCAAGGGTAAAGTTTTATACACACACGCACAAAAAAAACACAATCTTACTAACAACTCTGTGAGCGTAACACCACGAGGTCGATCAAAGATTGTGAGTAATCGAGAGCGGTAGAGAGCAAAAACCTCCCAAATCCGTTCCGATTAGTTTTGTGTAAATTGATTTGATTTTCTAACGGATAGCAATCGGCCAATCACACGCACACACGTGTGTGCAATGATGACGGCGAAGACCATCGCGGATGATCTGTGAAGCGATTGTGGGGAAACTTTCAAAAATTTGCAACCCGCTTGAAATGATAGTTGGTTTTGCTGTTTTTTCTTTTGCTCCATTAAAATAGCTATGTAATAGATTTTCTAATTAGTGTTTGGTTCAGAAACCAATCCACCTGCCCCGTCCGGGTCCCTCCTATGTGAAGAGCTTTTTTTTGTTGTTGCTGTAGGATTGGGCAGGCAACCCCACTGTGGTACAGGGAAGTGTTTCGTACGGCTTATATCAGGTCGTACGATAAAATCTTTTACCAGTCGAATGGTTTCCGAGGGTGTGTGAGATCCCCCCGTTCTCGTTCTTCGTTCACGGCTGCACTATTGCCAATGGCCATGCAACAATGCACTCTGGTGTTAATGGAAATGGTTGCAGTCAGGTCCGAGTCCGAGATTCACATTAATAGATACGCGAGGTTAATTATTTCACATCAATAAATTGTGAATACTACTGTGACAGCAACATTGAATATGGTTAATTAGTGGTTCATTCACAGGGTGGCATGTGAAATTTATATACGTTGGTAGAACATGGCGCTTCAATTAAGAGCTATGTACGAAGTTCTATTCTTGGAACGGATATTAATTAGCGTGTTGTTCCAGTGTGACTTTTAAGTTTTGTAAAACAATACCTTTATTATTCGGTTTTTTTTCTTATCAAATAAAATGTCTTCAAAGACAAATGATTCCTGATATCCTAATATCCATTTTTCACCTAGTTTAAATAATGCTTGAGTTTGCCATTTACTCTCTTTTTCCCACACACTCACAAAAACACGTCACAAACCCATCGTTGACATTTAAAATTAAACCCCCAACCGACATACAATTGAACGTTGAACAATTTCCGTCACTGAAAAATGAAAAAAAAGAAGGTTACCTGCTTGTACAATCCTGCACGCTGCACTTTGTTGTGTGCTTTGGTGCAAATCAAACCCGGGGAGGAAAGAAATACAGCAACAACAACTGAAGAAATGAAAAAAATCAGGGCAACTCCGGCACCACAACACTGCTGATGCAAGCCAATGCAAACCACACAGACCGAAGCCAATTCTTTCTAATCGCGTAAATGCGCTGAGGCAACATTTCATCCGCCCTTTTCCCCGCCTTCGAGGCACTTATTTTTATCGATTTTAATTACATGCAATTGCAAAGCGTAACTATTTCTCAGTCACCAAGCGCCACCGCCACCGCCACCGTCGCTGTACGAATGCTTTTAAAAAGCATATCAGCCCATGCTCATCGATTTGGTTGGCTGGGCTCAGTTAGCTGCAGGCGGGTCGGGACTGTGTGTGTGTGTTTAGTTTTGCAGGCCAGATATCAGCAAAGTGGCAGTAGTTTTCGGTTGGAAATGGAAGAACAATTACACCACGCTGCGCACCCCATTTCCAATGGTTGCGTTGGCTCTAGATGTTGATCTTTAATTGTGTGACGCAATGGCTGTCGCTGGGTGAGGGTAGGAGGAGGAGGAGCCCTTTATACTTGCTTTTTCATGCAAAGCAATAGTTCATAGAGTGCACGAATGGAAAAAGACGTATGTTTGCTTGTATGTATGTTTGGTGATTTCAGTGATTATTCTGCTCCTCATTCCTGAAGTTTGAATTTTCAAACTTCAAAGGGAGCTTCAAATCTCCTTCGGCCGATGAAAAACTTCCCCTACCTAATGACAAATGGCTTTGCCTCTCCTGTGGCCAATAGAGAGTTTTTTTTTATCTTTCTTACCTCAACATTTCTGGATTAGTTTGATTTCCTTAATCATCCTACCGAATGATCATTCGTCGCTCCATCCGTCTTCCCACCGGAGAGCGACCGTATTACTGCTCGTACTTGCTTTCAATTCGCGGTGCAATCACAATTTAATGAGCACATTTTTCGGTGCTGCCGCCGCCGTACCTGATCCACCGCACGGCGGCGTACCTTTGGGTGATTCCGAGCCATTATTACGCGCAGCCACAGGGCAGCGATACAAAGAAACTCAATCTTCAGCCGAGGCGGCCGAGAACCACCAGAGAGAACCTCGAAACGACACAACACCCCATAGTATCAGTGACTACACGCCAAGTACGCAAAGATACGTACGCGCTAACGCAGTAACCAACACAGCATAACAAAAAAAAGGCCCAACTTCCACTTGATGCTTACACACATTATTCCACGAAGGGGGAACGCATTCCTGTTGCTCCGAAAATAAAACGAGGTGCCCATTCAAAGATCATTTCCTGCCCGTGGCAAAGTGATTGCGTGTGGAATGAACAAAACGGGAGGGGTTAGGTAAAGCAAATGGTGCTGGATAGGTTGAATATGATGAGGTGCGGTAGTTCTATCAACGCATAAGTCTTGAATCTCATTTATCAAAAAAAGAAGAGAGTAAAAAACCCATCCTGCCCTGACCAAACGAGCTCAAAACGGACCGGCACAGGGGCAAGAGCGGCAAGGCGGAGCGAGCCGTGGCACAAATTGTATGAAAACCTTCCTTCCTGTGGCTTCGTTATGGTTTGATGTCCGAAGAATCACCTGATCAGTTCTGGAGCTTGGCGGGATGTGCGGGCAAGAAGGATCATCATTGTCCACGCGGCAGGGCGGAAAAGTAGCATTACGCTACTAGCGGAGCAAACTTTTGGGAAGGTTTTTTTTAAACTTATTTTGGCGCTGCTGTTCTGGCATATTTAACGTTTCACTTTCTCACCCGTCCGTGCCGCCGCCGCCGCCCGGTCAGCCCATTTGTGACGGATGATTCGGTATGGAAACATATTCTAAGCCGCCGAGCCTTTTGCTCGCGTTCGCTATCGTACCACGGGAAACGTGATTTTAATTCGCTTCCCTACCACCCAAAGGCAGACCGATCTATCGTCATCTGGCCGTACGTTCTTGGGACCGTAATCATTTAACGTTCATTTCCTGCTCTTCGAGCTTTGTAGCTCTCTGATGCTTGCTTTGGAGCTCGCTAGGTCTTCGTTTTATCATTATCATTTCAACCAAATGATTTCTGGACAAGTTTATTTTTATATCTTCCTTTTTCCTTGTTGGTTTACTATTGGAATTCTACAACATCTAGCAGAGATAGTGAAGATAGACTTATCAATGGTGACTTATGATAATGTTTTCGGAGGAACATGATAACTTCAATTCCAGGAAAACTCAAATAGATATTACGATGTTGCTTTTGCTCCAATCGAATGCTACTTAATTCATCAATAATATCCATATACGTGGTTGATTCCCAATAGCAACCTCTCCGTTATTATTTAGCTAATCCCTCTTAACTCTCCCAACGGAACTGCTCCAACAAAGCGTCCCGAAAACGTACAAACAAAGAACCCAAGGACGCTACACACAAAACGCACCGATCGGCTCAGTACCACGAACCAGATGGTCTGCAGAACGGGCCGACCGCGCCACTGCGTCCGGACGTTCTGCTTTGTATGCAGATTAGTGTCTCCGCACTTCCGGCTGTGCTTTGTTCGCTCGGAGGAGTTTTTTTTCCCAAGAACTCCAGACCATTAATTCAGACATACCAACGCAAGCGTGTTCCGTATGGTGGTGCGCACCGCTGTAACTATCATCTCTCGAGCCGAGAACTTTTATCCAATTTTCGAACGTTCCGGACAGTGTGTGGAGGAAATATCTCCGGAACCGAACGGAGCGAGCGTACGGATGGCTTTCCAATCGAATTATGCGTGCACACCAGGGAACAACTCTTCACATACTCCCGAACTCCCGAGCTGAGATGGGACGTCGAGACGACGAGACTTGACTGATTACATCAATCCGTGGCCTGGAGATAATTCCCCAAACCTTCTCGGCGTAGCTATACCTGGATGATGTTACACACGCATGCCTTCTGCTTGGTGTGCTCTGCTGTACAGCGCTGCTCCCCGTGACTGATTGTAGAGTGAAGTGGATTTCGTAGAGTACCCAAATCACGCCCTAGCTCGTCCGAAAAGTTGGTGATTTGTCTTTTCTGTGCCCCGGCTGGGAGTGAGTCAGTGAGTGAGGGCGGGAGTGTCGCTATCTTATCCCGCATAAGGGAGATAACCGGGTTGGTTGGTACAGGAGAGCACCTAGAATTACGCGCTATCTCATCATCGCATGGAAATCATCGACCTCTGGGTACGGGGAATAGTACACCTTCGGGTGTACGTCACTCCAGAGGACAGCAGGCCCCCGTCCGGGGCTTGTCCATTTGTTCATTCATCCGAATCATTCGTTAGCGGAAGATGCCTAATCATGGTGAGTAATGTTCCTGCTGCTGCGTTGCTGTGGCAAAAGGTGTGCAGCAGCACACGGTGTCTGGAGCGGGAACAACATCCGCTTTGTGTCCGTTCGCTCTAGGTCGCCTAGATTAGTTGCCTACACTCGCCACACTGTTCTGTCAGTTTTACAGCAACCGTCAGAACAATTCCTGTACCCACGGAAGCACAAGCATTATGCTTCTGGGGAGAAACGAAATGGACAGGAGGCAGCTCTTATCCAGGAGGTGCTAAAACGAGTCAAACCTCAATGTGTGGCAACAGATAGAGAGGAGCTTAGACGAAATTAAAATGGGAATGGGGGAAACAAACGCTTCCAAATCTCTTCTACTCTAATGCCACCGGAAACAGACCAGTGTGACAGTCCAGTGTGTCCGGTGGATATAAATAAATTCCAACTACAACTAGCCCTCCGATGTGCTGTCAGCTTTTCCCCCGAAACACCTCAGGCATCTTGATGCGTCTGTGACTCGACGAATTCTCTGCTGCTCTCCGTTCATCCCGTCACATCTTATCACAAAAACGGCTGAACCTGAATGATACAGCCCTGCATAAAGGTGTGTGCTTGTGTGTGTGTGAAAGAGGCATCACAGGAAGTGAATTCCGTCGGGCATGATTAATTGATTCATTTCTTCACCCAGCATCCCGCGGGGCAAGGCGTGCATGAGAGGAGCGTGAGATTTCGGGACAAGTCTGGTCTGGCCTGTGCAGTCGCATCGGTATGGCAGACCCCTGAGCCTATTATGTTGGTTTGTGTTTGGAATTTTATGATCTCTTTTTTTTCTTCTTCTTTCATTCGGATGGTTGATGTGGATTGATATGAGATTGATGGGAGTTTGGTTTTTTGGGTATATGGAATTATCTCTGGCCCTTGCTTTCGGTATCCTGGGGACTTACAGACGTACAGACGGTTCGAATACTTGATGATAGGTTTTGTTGTGATACTGTTATGAGAACGTGATATTCATGGGATATTAAACTAGAGGGATATACATTAAGATCGATCTCTGTATATTTCTTTATGGAAATAGTTTTCAAAATAGTTTCAACATAAGAATTTCCAGGAACTTTGTACTTAATGTCCATCAGAAAGGAGTTTCAGATGTATGGTGCAATAACATCTATGCTAGAGCCTCTCACTTGAGCCTTACTCAAACCGTTCCCAGGTCCTGGAATTCACACGGCAAATGGACGGTTTTGAATAAATATATGCGCAAAGAATTGGTATTGTTGTTGGTGGCGCTCTGCTGCTGCTACAATATTCATTTTTACACAATCGACCGCCCGGTGCCCGGGTACGCTTCAATAGATCCGAGGCCACAAAATGAGATTCCGCTCGCGCGCTACCAGTGCACCCACAAATCACCGAAAAAAATCCTTTCACTTCTCACGCAATACCCGGCGCGTCTATAGCGGGCCCCGTTGCGCAGTTGCAAGCATAAATCATACGCAGAAGTATGCAAATGCCCTTGTTACGGTGGTGTATCTCGCAGTAGCGGCAAGTGCACCCGAACGGTCGTAAGATAGATTGTACCGTTTTTGTTTTCTTGCCTCCTGCGATCGATGCGAACTGGCAAATCCGAACGGTTCAGTGCTCCTTCCGGGGGGTGCGAGCAAAATGCTAATAATAATAAAACTAAAAGTGAAACCATTTTCCATGCGCGCGCGCGCGCTCGCCCCGTAGGAAAATAAATGGCAAACAACACTGTGTGTGCGAGCACATAAACCGTACCGAGCACGATCGCTGCACTACATAATAGAAACGATGGCGCGCGCATATCGATGATGATAAGCGTTCGGCGGCTCTAAGGCACAACGCGCGATCAGCATTAAAGTCGGGCGGGCGCACACACGGTCAGTTTCCCACGATCCTTCGTCGCTTGGTGGGGTTTCACTGCTCGGAACCACTTACGTCGCCGCTCTCCTTAACGTTTGTTGATCCGCTGCGGTCTGCGTTCCTTCGAAACCGCTCCCCAGCGTTAAGCAGGAACTTCCTTCTCCATCATTTGCAGCCATTCGTTATGCTGGTTCTGATGGCCTTTTGCCACTCTTGCCAGCCACTAGCCACGATAATGCTGGTCCCAGCTTTTCTTCTGGGGTTCCTCCAACGATACCAACGAAAACCACATAAACACAACACACACACACATACACACAGTGCTGCCACCCCCAAAGCATGCTCTGGGCCGCTGCTTTACATTCGTTCGATCCTCGAACCTTCGTGCCCGTTGCTGATTCATTTTGTTGTGTATTCTGTGTTGTGTCTGCCTTCTTTTTCTTGCTTCTGCTCTCTTCATCCCATCACTGGGTGGTTATGTTTGTCCATTCACTCTTTCTATGCTATGCTTTATGCTGCTTTTTCTGCTCCACACACTCTCCACCCGAAGAGCGCACATAAACGGTTGCGGACGGTGGAGCCGGTCAGCAGACGAAAATCTGGAAGCCTGGAACTGGGGTATAGTGGGCTCGCGGTTCGTGTGTAAGGCTTTACGATCGTGTTGGCGACGCGAATGAGATTTTTCCCCCATTTCGCAACTTTCGTCGCCGCGCCGCGTCGAGTCGAAGAAAATATAAAAATGAATGAATGAAGGTGTGAGAGCAGCAGCAGCAGCAGCAGCAGCCTCACAATACACACTTTCGCTCTCGATGGAAACAGGCTGGTCAGCCGAGGCGTTTGGGACAAGCGGTTCATATGTTGCGGGACTCTACCACCATTCTAGATCATTGATCATATGATCGGTAAGGCAGGGAAGCAGTCCAAAAAAACTGTTAGATGTTTGGGATTGTTGCTAAAGTATAGGAATTTCTAGTACATTGTGATTTAATTTTTTTATTGAGGAACTATCAAACAAGACAATGCATTTTATTGGGTTTAAAATCATGCACTTAAAATGTAGTTTTTGAAAAGTTTATATAGTTACAACAAATTAGCGATGGATATTAAGCACTAAGCAAAAATATGCAATAATAGTTGTAATATGGTTTTGATGATAATACTGATATAAAAATTTATTGTCGTATTGATATTGATTTATTTATCGCTAAAAACGAAATTCTTCCTAATTTTATGTAATTTAATGTACAACATTCAACATTTAATATACAACTACAAAACAGTTGAATGTATCGAAGCTTCTGTACTAGAAAATGCAATGCACAGAGCAGACTGCACCTATTTTTCATCATAATTGGATTGGGACACAAGCTTCTTCAAATACGCCAGTGCAATCGTTTGACGAGACCACCCTTGAATTGCATCGTCATCAGTACACTTTCGTCCCTTTTTGCCTGAAAAGAAAAATAAAACACCGATAAAATTAATCATCTACCGGACGGGGCCACTTCTCGGTGACATTTTCAACGGGTGCGGACGCGCCCGGACGTCGTTCGATCACCGTGCCAAGAATAATGCCAAAAGCCCGCGGGTGGCACAAGTTAACCTTTCACCTCTCTCTCTCTCTCTCGGGCGGAGGAGGGCTGTGCAGAACCCGGTTTGCCAATCGGTGATCCGTCCGCTCCTATCAGCTCATGGCTGAGGCTTCCTGCAGCTCAACTCCCCGGCAATGTCAGCCGGAGATGAGTGTCCCCTCTTTCCGTTTTACCCTTTTGGCAGAACACGGCCCCACAAACGGCCGATCATGTCATGTTGGTATGTGCGCCACAGGTAATGTTGCAATGGCAATTTCCATAGTTCAAAATTCGATTGACTTTGCTCCATCGATGCAAAGGGTGGCTTTTTTTCGCCTTCATAACAGCCAAGAAGTCAGCACAGAAATGGCTCCAACCACCACCACCAATACCATCGTCGTTCCATATTTAAAATGTCGAGCTTGTTCTCGAGGGGACCCGGACCGGTGCTGAATTAATCATTATTTTTATACTACACCTTTCCATTTGCTCGAGATCGTGATTCTCTCCCACATCTACCGCAGTCACACACACACACGCTCACGATCAATCTCGTCCACGATCGATAGTACACATGATCTTTATGCCAAAATTTGAGCCGGGTGCGCGCACCATTACCCGCGAGCGTTTGGAATTAAGGTTGTGGAAGGCAACCCGGCCCGGCACATCAATCAACGTAATGGGGAGGGAGGTAGAGAACGGCTTCGTGTTAATTAACAGTTACCGGTGTATATGTGTGCGTGTGTGTTTGTAGGAAAGATCCTAAGGCTGCGTCCCTTTCCACACAGTCCCCTATCAGGTACAACGCTCCTTCAATTTCAGCCCGAACACTACCCCAGCCTTAATTAGCTGATTATCGTCAGTTTTTGATCGGTATGTTCCTTCCTATGTTGCACTACCACATCACAGCCTCTTGTCCCTTCCCTTTCGAACGGGGCCCCCGACCAGTAGCCGTTTTTTTTTTGCTCTCTCTCTCTAGTGCCTTTACCGGGCGAGTAGGTCCCGCCGTCGCCGCGCGCCTTCTGTGAATCGAATCATAATCGATTATGCTCACCGCGCCTTGCGCTATATGCCCGCCGGCGCTGGTGGCCACCACCCGCCAGCAGGCGGCAAAGGTGTGTACGATTTGGTTCTCCCCCCACGTCTCCAATAGCATATTTTTTTATAACGCCGTCTGGTTTTTGCTTTTATTTTTTCTTTCAAAACATACTTCCTTCCTGAATTGTATATTTTGGTTCATTAAATAAATTCGTGATTGGAGCAAACGCCTTTTTACGTCACTTTTTGCCCGATTGGGCCCGGTCGCGGTAAAAGTACAACTATCCGAGTCTGTCGGTAGCGGAGGGGGGTATTCGCGATAGGCCGCCAATAGGCTTCTGTCGATCCGATCGGCGGTCTTGGTATTAATTGCCATAAAGCGTGCAAATGAGCCATGGAACACTGGACTGATTGAACCCGGTAATGGCGTGGTGGTGGTGCCTGTCGACGAGCGTGCCTTGTGTGTACGCTATCTTGTCTAATTTATATTAAAAGCAAAACGCAGCATTTTTATTGTGCGCATTGTTCCAGTTGCATGACTTCAATCAAGTTGTACTAAGAAAAGGGGCGGCGAAACTACTCTACCCTTTTGTCTAGCTCCAAAATGGACAACGGGTGTGTTATAAAATGCAACACTCCCAAACCCTTCCCCCGTCCTGCGCTTCGAGCCGCCTTTCCAAAACAATAAACCGCGCGGCTGTGTACTAAAAATCATAAACGATCTAATGAAGAGTTTTCCAAACGGACTCCAATAATGATCCATTTGCTGCTTTTAGATGGGTAGGAGGGGGAGGTAACTATGTATGCAAAAACAGAAACACACTCCAACACAAAAAAGGCATCTCTTCCCAGCCGTAATCTCTAACCGGTTGTGGACCCCAGAGTTCCTGGTGGCGGGTGGGAAATAACGATCCACCGAGCAAGCAAGTACGCTACGGTTTCATCATCATCGCCCTGTTCGTTAGAGACGGCTTTAAAACCTGACGGCGCTCATCAACGTGATGTGGGTGAAGGGGGGGCTTGGTGTTCGGCTGCAAGAGTCTAATAAAAGTGTAATGTACACGGATCGGGCTATTTATGTTTATTTTTCCTTTGCCCCGTTTCACTGATTTCCTACTTTTGTGCCGTGGTACAAAACGCGCGCACACACAGTCGCACGCACTTCCTCCTCCATACTGGCTAGTGGCCAGTGTCATTGGCCTATCGTAGGAGCACAACAGCACCCAACAAGCCAGTGAGCCTGTTTACGAAGCAAACATATTTATTGGTAAATATTATTTGCATTAATTAAACATTTAATTGCATCAATCGGAAACGGGTGCGCGCGCGTATGTGTTGGCGAAAAGCGCCGCTCCCGTCTTCGTTTCCACTTCGCTTTACGATCAATTATGTGTGTGGAAAGCGATTTCTTTGCTTAATGTTGAGTTGGATAGTCGAATATTGCGTGTGTACGTACGCCCTCATCCAGCTGGAGACAAACGAGGAAGAAACACTAAAAACACAAGATACATCCTGCACAAACGGCGCTGAGGGAGGCCTATTAACTTGCTTTAAAGCTACGTCAAATCGGCTTGTTAAGGGTTGTTATTAATGTTCCTACTAGCATCAAAGGGAATGGGGGATAGGCATGCCAAAATCCGTGGGCAGATGAGTTCGATTGAACTAGTTCGTTTTTTAAATGTTATTCATCCAATGGCAGGAAAATGAAATATTCTCTCCATGGAACTCGGGGACTGGTGGGAATGATCGATTTTGATTGAGAGATTGTCAAAACATTGCGCCCGTTTCCTTTGCTTGTCAACACACCGTTCCTGGAGAGGCGGAGGGTACACCGTTCCGTGGATCAGATAATCATGGGAATTCATCCGGCAGGTTAATAAGCGGCGACAATAAGCGGCGCTCGTCTGCGTATTAGCGCAAAGGGGAGTGCGCGCTTGCGTGAATCATTTAGTGTACAGCTCTCGGCTGTCACCATCGCCGTGGATGGTGGAAAAGATCAAAGGCGAGGTTGCCGTACCCGTTTGGAGCAACCAAAACCATGAGTGTGTCATCCAAAAGTAGAGAGAGAGTAAAAGAGCTCCCACCCACAGGAGCACAAAAAGGATGCAAATCATTAGCGTACCACAAGATCACGTTCCGGGCCGGGAAAGTTCAAAGTCGGAGATCACGAGTGTGTGCCAAAATAGGATGCGCACGCATACACAATCGCGCACCCTCCCCAGCAGATAGGCAGAACTGCAGAAGGATGCAATCTGAGATGATTGAAGGAAAAGTGTTCGCGATGTGAAAGGACTGTGCAGGGGGTGCAATTAATTAGCCGTGTGAATCGCGCTGGCTTTGATTTATTGAAATAATTCTAATTATGATCATTCATTCCCAAGTATTCTAGAATGGACCGATATTTCTCTATATTGCTAACGACTCTTTACCTTTTCCCTTTTCCGCTCCAGGAAATACTCGCCGAATCGTCCGCGAAGTTGGAGCAGCTTATCGCTTCGTCGCCCGCGACGCTCGCGCTCAAGGCGTCGGCCGAGCAGGACGCGATCGCCGCCCTGCAAGCCCTGCGCAACAACAACAATCATACAAAATCAGTTACCTCAGTACTTAGTAAAACGCACCTGCAAAACCTGGAAGCGAATGCCGTGTCTGTGATCCCCATCGAGAGTATGAAACTTACTTCCACCGGCGTGCTACAACATCAGCCAGCAACGACGACCACCACCACCACCATCATCCATCAGCAGGTGGAGCAGCAGCAACCGTTGCAAATATTTCACCAGCAACAGCAGCAGCAGCAACAGCAGCAGCAGAACAGCCAACCAAAGCAGCCGTTTATACAGGTGCGCAACCTGACGCAGCTGCAGAAGGAGCACCTCGAGACGGCCGAGGTGTTGATGGACATCAGCAAAAAGGCCATCATCTCGCCGCCCAGCTCGAACCCCCAGTCGCCCAGCCTGCTTGCCGAGCAGAAGCAGCAGAAGCAGCAGCAAACGCTACAGTATCAAATTAACCTTAACAATCAGCAGCAACCGCAAAGTATTAAATCTTCTGTGATAAAGGTAAGTTCCTTTATAAATAAGTGTTGTACTAAAAACTATAGTACTAAAACATTTGTACTAATAAATTTTGTACTAAAATTGTGAATTTTTCTTCCATTTCCCAACAACAGCAGCCACACGATTACCTTTTGAACAATCTAAAGCGTACCCCGAGCAGCGAAGAGATGGATCTGACGATGAAGCGCGTCAAGGTGGAGCCGAACGTGGTGCTGACGCCGACCGTGCCGGCCACCACGCTCGTGAAGAAGAGCTTCATCAAGCGGGAAAACATCATCGAGCATCTGGCCGCGTCCGTGGCGGACGACCAGACCAGCCAGCACAGCGACAGCGTGGACAGCAGCGACTCGGGCCGGTTGCAGATGGACATATCGTCGCAGGACGCCCACTCGGAGTGCGCGGCCGACGAGCTGAAGCTGCGCAACAGTCTGCACCTGAACAACAACAACAATCACCTGCATCAGCACCAGCAGCAGCAGATGGATCAGCTCGGGCGGGAAACACCCGACAGCATGAACTCGATCGAGGAGCAGCATCACCAACAGCAGCAGGCCGTGGTAGCGGCAGCGGTGGCCGCTGCCGTCCATCAGCTTCCCTTTGGCAGTTTGGCCGACACGACCGATCCGACGATGGCACAGTTATGGCAAGCGCTGGCACAAAATCCGAGTAAGTACATGGGGTGGGCTTCTTAGTACAGGAAGATTCAGTTTGCTGACATTATTTCGTGTTCCATTTTTTTAGATCTCATTGTGAATGGTGGAGGCAATGAAGCGACAGCATTGCTCAGGAAGATGATAAACGCACGAAATCTCGGCATCCAGTTCGCACCGTCCGTAGTGCCGGTGGGTACGGGGCTGACGTTGCTAAAGGTAAATATTCTTCAGAGGCAACTGTTCTGTAATGCCAAAATTATCTCTTGCTAACGAACATTACCTCTCCTGCAGCAAAACGAAATTAGCCGACACAATCAGACGGCCCAGGGCGGTCGCCGGAAACAGTCCTGCCCCAGCCGGACACCCGTCGAGGGCAACTCGCCGACCGCATCGCTCGACAACAATGGCATTAGTGTTGGTGTCGTTGGTGGCGGTGCAACCATTAAGCTTGCCACCGGCAAGAGCGCAACCACCGGGAACGTACTGTTCCGGGTGGCGGAACACTCGTCCTCGGCCAAAACTCCACCCCAGGGCGGTGCTGCCGCCCGGTCCGAGACGAACAGTAACGCGTCGGGCAACAGCAGTCCGCAGCTGCTACTCACCACCAAGTCGACGGCTCCATCCCAGCAGCAATCACCGCAGCAGCAGCAGCAGCAAAACTCGCAGCAAAAGGACATGTCCTGCACGAACTGTGGCACGACCACCACCACCATCTGGCGGCGGAACATCCGGGGCGAGATGGTGTGCAACGCTTGCGGGCTGTACTTCAAGCTGCACGGCGTCAACCGGCCGCACACGATGCGCCGGGACACGATCCACACGCGACGACGACGCCCGAAGGGTGACAAGAGTACGCGAAGGAGTAAGTGTTTGGGTTTGAAGCTGATGACGTCATGTCGGACGCTGTTTACTAACGTTGGCGTTACCTTTCTTTTTTTACAGAATCGGTCAAGCAGGACAGTAGTGACATCGTGGACAATGGCGTGGACACCGCCGTCGATCTGCAGACGCTACAGAACCAGCTAATAGCCCTGCGCGACGCTACCCGCACTACACCAACGAACTTTTCCATGCCAACTGTAAGTAGAGCGCGGCCCTGTGATCATTCGATGTAAAAATTGTAATTGCCTTTCTCCGTCAGGCCTTCCAGCAATACCTGCGCGCGACACAAAACTTCGACCCGAACGGTAGCGGCGAGCTGCTGGTCGGCGACGGTGGCGACGATAGCGGGCCCGAGAACGATCTCGACTCGTGCAACCTGCCGCTCAACCTGGTGGCGACCCAGCTCGGCAGCGACTCGTCGCAGCACTGACGGAAGCTTCCGACGGGGCAGCAGCAGCGCCCGGCACCGGCAGCAGGCGACCAAAATTCTAAACCCTTGCCTAGGCGCCCTTTAAACGGGACCGCAAGCAAGAAGGGTACGGCACGATCTGCAAAGGCAGCGGCAACGGCACCATCAGCCTGTGAGAAGGCGGAAGTGATGTAGACGGAGTGACAGATGGATGGGGTGTACCCCGAACCCCTCTTTGCTACCTAATTAACTAACTAATTCTTATCAGCTAGAAACTGCAAAACAAGCAAGCAGCCCGTGCGACGCGCCCCCTACTTACCTTAGTGCTGCTGTCGCGGTGGCGGTTGGCTACCTTTACATTTACTTAGGCTGCGATCGGCAGAGGAGACCTGACCGCAGGAAACAAACCCCGCAAATACTCTCTGGAGGTGCAGGAGGACATTGGAGACGGTTTAAATTTAATGAAGGGCGCGAAAAAAAACAGCAAACCATGAGCGGAACAACTTCAATCGGCAACTGAAATACTCCATTAGTGTGACGTCCGTTTTATGATTAATGTAGTGCGAGGTGTGGAGCTAAAGAAAGCACAAGCAAAAGAGTGGAAAGAGAGGGAGAAAAGGACGGGAAAAGAGATTTAGAAAGGGAGAGCGAGAGCAAGAGAGGGAATTGATCGTTGGTTGATGATTATTATACTAGAGGACAGTATTTATTACCTTTTAAAACGAAAAAACAAATCCTAGACCAGGACAATATTATTGAAATACAATTTAAGAAGGTCACACGAGAGAGTAGCGATAATGCTACTTACCCACGTACACTCAAACACACACAGAGAGAGAACATGAAAGCAAGCACGCAAATACACGCGTAATTAAAACAAAGAGACTAACCTCGGCAACAATGCAAAAGGCAACCCCTTTACCCTACAGTGGATGGGGAGGTGATGATAGAAGGATGATACAGAGCAATCAGTCTTGCAACAACAAAACTTACACAAAACACAAACACACTAAAGGAAGAGAAACGTAAGCAATAATGATTGAACGGCGCCTTTGCTCCGTTCGGGCGTCGTGCGAGATGTATAGCATTGTAAGGTAATTAAGCTATATGTTAAGGTCCGTTTTTACCTACTTTGTGACGATTTGTACGTACGGTTAAAAGAGAAATAAGCAACCCTCCCCAATCCCTGGATTATCCTATATACTGCATGGTACATACTTACAGATATATATTTTTTTGTTAGCGATTAGTTTCATTTTAACGTCATTTTAAAAAAGCGTATTTCAGCATTAGAGCGTTAGAGTGTGGAAGAGGAAGGTTTTGCAGATGAAAGCAACGCGTGAAGCGGCCACAGGGCATCAGAGAGAGAGAGTGGTGTGGGGTGTGTGGGGGACGGAACTCTTCCCACAAATCCACAAGGAATATTGCTATTTTGTGATTTGGAAGTTAACTTAAAAGAAAAGATTGTTTTAGCTCTCATGTGTTTTTTTAACCTTCATTATATACATTTTCTCTCTTCCGATGCGCTTCCTTCAGCTTTTTTTAATTTGTTGGGGGCCAAACAGCACAACGGCTTTAACATGTCAATTTTTCCGCTACTTTTAACTGATCACATTCATCTTATGCGGCTAAGATCTGTTTTTTTGTTTTGTTTAATGATGGCTCGCCTAAAGGGAGTTGAAAAGTGGAAAAACGAAAAAGAAATACCCAATTGTGATACGATATGAAGTTGTGCGCGGAATAGGAAGTGAGAAGTGAAAAAAAATAATACTTTAAAACACATGCAAACATTCATCATAGACACACTCAAACACACACACGTGAGATTATAAGAAAAA